>NW_020870129.1:224753-234753 GCF_003789085.1 Penaeus vannamei | reverse complement strand
TACCACCAATCTCCAGAGCGAGGATACCACCGCAGGATACCAGCTGAGTCTGACCCCCCCAAACCCCCTCCACCAATCTCCAGAGCGAGGACAACCACACGCAGGATACCAGCTGAGTCTGACCCACCCCCTCCCCTACCACCAATCTCCAGAGCGACCCCGGAGGATACCACCGCAGGATACCAGCTGAGTCTGAAACCCCCCCCCACCCCCCGACCACCAATCTCCAGAGCGGAGGACACCACCGCAGGATACCAGCTGAGTCTGAAACCCCACCCCCCCGATATCCAGAGCGAGGATACCACCCCAGCCCACCCCCCCCTACCACCAATCTCCAGAGCGAGGATACCACCGCAGGATACCAGCTGAGTCTGAAACCCCCACCCCCTCCCCCTACCACCAATCTCCAGAGCGACCCCGGAGGATACCACCGCAGGATACCAGCTGAGTCTGAACCCCCCCACCCCGACCACCAATCTCCAGAGCGAGGATACCACCGCAGGATACCAGCTGAGTCTGAAACCCCCACCCCCCCGACCACCAATCTCCAGAGCGAGGATACCACCGCAGGATACCAGCTGAGTCTGAAACCCCCACCCCCCCTACCACCAATCTCCAGAGCGAGGATACCACCGCAGGATACCAGCTGAGTCTGACCCCCCCCCCCAACCCCCCTCCCACCAATCTCCAGAGCGAGGACACCACCGCAGGATACCAGCTGAGTCTGAAACCCCCACCCCCCGACCACCAATCTCCAGAACGACCCCGGAGGATACCACCGCAGGATACCAGCTGAGTCTGAGCGAGAGAGGATGAAGGTGATCAGTAGAGTGGTCGAACTACCATTACCTTCTTCCCCTCTTCCTCGGTTCGGCAGAGCCACCAGGACCGTCGGCAGTGAGGCGCGGTTATGCAGGTGTAGATAACGATGGAAATTGTGCGTGTGTGTGTGTGTGTATTTTTTTTTTTTTTCTTTATATCCATGCAGATACATGTATACACACATATACACACAGACTGTCTCTTTCTCTCTTTCTCTCTTCCTTCTCTGCTCTGTCTTCTCTCTCTCTCTCTCTCTCTCTCTCTCTCTCTCTCTCTCTCTCTCTCTCTCTCTCTCTCTCTCTCTCTCTCTCTCTCTCTCTCTCTCTCTCTCTCCTCTCTCTCTCTCTCACTCACTCTCTTTCTATCTATATATCTAATTTGTCTGTCTATACCCACCTGTCCACCTCATTCAATCTATATATATCTATCTCCCTATCAATCTTCTATTTTTCAAACCCAGTCATTTTCTGGCCCACCCTTACCCCCAGCCCTCCCCCTCCCGCTCCTATATCAAGTTGCTTTTTCGTTCGTTTCCGAGCCTTTGGTAAACAAGATACATGCCTTTAAAAATAAATCAGATTTGAAATAACGAACTCGAGCAATAGTATGTGGGTGGGGACGAAGCGGACGAAAATCACCCTTATGGACAGCTCCGATACAAACAAATGAACACACCCACAGACAAACAAACACACAACTAAACAAAAAAAACTCATTAACACAAACAAATATAAAAAAAAACAAAAACATAAATGAGCATACGCACACACACCCATCCAACAAACACACAAACACACACAAACAAAAATACATATACACACAAACAAACACACAAATGTACACAACCAACCCCCCAAAACACAGACGCACAAACACACACAAACAAAAGCACTGACAAACAAACACAAATAAAGAATAAACAAACACAAACAAAAACAAACACACGACTCCTACCATTCGCCGACGAAGGATCACCACAGCGCCCCTGCATGCACCGAATACCTGTCCTACTCAAGCAATAGGATGGTCAAGGAGGAGATCCTTTGAAGCTGCCGTGTCCTGAGAGGCTTTTAGCTCCTCCTCGAATCCGCTGGGAAACCGGGTTGGATGGAGTGCCACTTGGGATAAATGGAGGTGCCATGTAGGTTGATGTCTGCGCTGTCTTCCGGTCGCTGGTTCTCGTAGGCTGACTGTTCTCTCGTCTCTTTTGTACTTCTGTTTGTCCTTTTTTTCATTATTTCTCTCTTTGTCCTTTTTTCTCTTTGATTTTTTTTCTTTCTTTATATTTTTTCTTTGTATTTTTCTTTTGTTTTTCTTTTTCTTGATTTTTTCTTTTTTATACTTTTTTTATTTTTTACTCCATTTCTCTTTTCTATTTGTGTATCTTTTTCTCAGTTTCCCTTTCTCTCTCTCTCTCTCTCTCTCTCTCTCTCTCTCTCTCTCTCTCTCTCTCTCTCTCTCTCTCTCTCTCTCTCTCTCTCTCTCTCTCATTAATGAAGCTGTCTTGAAGGATACAATAACCCGCGCTGTGAAAGAAAGGGAAGAAAAAAATGGGTAAAATATTGCTCCTATAACCGTCTATCACACTTTCTTTTCAATATCTTTCTTCTTTCTTTACTTTTCTTCCAGTTCTCTTTTCGTCCTTTCCTCTTTTCGTTCCTTTTTACATTTCATGTTATTATAGCATTTTGATTTATCGTTACTCACTTTCACGGTTCATCAAAGCGTTCAAATCTTCATGGAGGTTCGTTCACGCTCGGCAAACACAGTCACAAAGACCATACACATACACTTACACACACATGCACGTAAACGCACATACATACAAACACACATACACGCCTTGCACAGAAACAAACATACAAGTATATTCACATACGCATATTCACACGGATACACATACACCTGCACACATACCCACACAGACACGGATACACGCACACACACAGACACAGATACACGTACACACACATCCACACACAGATGCACGAACACATATTTACACAGACACAGATAAACGTACACACACATTTACACAGACACAAATACACGTACACACATCCAAACAGACACAAATACACGTACACACACATCCAAACAGACACAGAAACACGCACACACACATCCAAACAGACACAGATACACGTACACACACATCCACACGCCACACAAGCCCGGGAAATGTTTCGCTTCCGATTTCAGAGCGCCAGTTCAGCGGCTGAAGGTCATTCGAAGCTTCATCCACATTTCAAACCAGGATTCGAATTGCCCGTTCGAGCGTCGTCAGGGGAGTCCTTTCGCCGTGAAGGAAACCGAGGAACCGAACCAACGGCTAAAAGATTCAAAGATTCAGGCGATGGGTTACTTTATTCTCCTGGGCGTATTGCTCCCGTCGATGGTATACTGTTAAACGGGCTAGTTCCCTTGGTCCCGTACTCTTCCGAGGGCTTTACCGACGTGTTTATTGACAGCGTTAGAATACCTTGCTCTCGACTCGCAGTCCGTAAAGGTACAAGGCATCGTAGCGAAGGTGATGAAACGATACGTACTTGAAAGTGCATTACGCGTCTGAGGATTTTGAGTGAACTAACGCTCGCGGAGTCGAATAAGCAGGATGAGTCGAATTTAGTTAAACTACAAAGCGCTCGGAGTCGAATAAACAGGATGAGTACAAGCGGAGTCGAATAAACAGGATGAGTACAAGCGGAGTCGAAAACAGGATGAGAGCGGACAACGTACAAGCGGAGTCGAATAAACAGGATGAGTACAAGCGGAGTCGAATAAACAGATGGAGGGGAGTAGCGGAGTCGAATAAAACAGGATGAGTACAGCGGAGTCGAATAACAGGATGAGGATGAGAATTAAATAAACGAGATTACAGGATGAGTACAAGCGGAGTCGAATAAACAGGATGAGTACAAGCGGAGTCGAATAAACAGGATGAGTACAAGCGGAGTCGAATAAACAGGATGAGTACAAGCGGAGTCGAACAGGATGAGTAAGCGGAGTACTTGATAAATTGCAATTGATAGCAATAAACAGCTTTAATATATCCGGAAACCATCTGGGATCAGTATATGAATATGCTAGAATGAGCTCTTTGAAGACCAGTCAATGTAATCACGCACCGTACCTGAATATTCCAGAACACGCTGATGTAATATAACCGAGAAGACAGCAATACGACGCAATGCACATAATCGAATGAACGTTGAAAATGCAAACAACGAAACGAGCATCGAATAAGTGCGTTAGAACATAAGGGCGAGGGGAGCATCGGGAGCGACGACCCTTCGCAATACATAGGATGAAAAAAGGGATATAATGATGGAACAAGATAACCCTTGAGCCCTGTAATATCATGTAAGCCGCGCAGTCAGTCCGCCATTACATTATGGAGTGTCCGGTGTCCACTTTGCTTCATTTCCACTTATGGCTTCCACCCCCCACCCCCACCCCCACCCCCAACCCTCCAAGAGAGAGAGAAAGGAGCCATTGTAATATCACCCTTCCGCGTGGATAACCGAAGGACTAATTTCCCCAGATTAACATGCTCGGAAACACCTTCCCCGTTAATCACGTTCATTGGAGATGAGGAACGGAGGGGGGGGGGGGGGATAGTGGTGGCTACAGGGTTTGAAGTTGAAGTTTCCGGCAGAACTTTCGTGAAGTTACTGGTTCTGGCATATGATAGTGACTGCGGTACATTGTAACTGATTTTGTATTGTGAAGTGGGGGGGGGGGGTTAAGATGCAATTGGCATTAATAGTATTGCAAATGCAAAATGTTTGAATCCCATTTATGATATCCCGTCATATGCAGGCTTATAAATTACTTTATATTTTCGCATGGTGATGGCAGCAGGAAAAAAGACAATTTTATTGCCTAGATTACAGACTAAATAACGAAAGCAATATATCTACATATATATATGTGTGTGTTGGTGTGTGTGTGTGTGTGTGTGTGTGTGTGTGTGTGTGTTTGTATACATATGTATGCGTGTATGCACAAATTTATGTATTCATTTACGTATATATGTACATTAATTAATTTCTTTATCCATACATATGATATATACACACGAATAAATATATACACATCAAGAAAGTAAGAAGCAAGAAATGAAAAGCCCCAACTAAAAATACCAGACCTAAAAAAAAGGAGAAAATAAACCATGAACTTCGCAGCCTCAAGCCAGAACAAGACAGAAACATTTTATTTACTCTCACGTCTCCTCCAACTCCGCGGCTCCTCCTTCCTCGAGCAAGAATCACGGACGGCACGCGCCTTCTCGACCCAGAAGATGCAGCCTCCCTCCAGCTTCCCCTCAGAGGCTCGAGATTTTTGGGGGGTGGGGGTGGGGGGAGGGAGGGATGGGAAGGGGGGAGGGAAGGATTAGGGGTGGGGGAGGGAGGGATTGGGGGTGGGGGAGGGAGGGATAGGGGGTGGGGGAAGGAGGGATAGGGAAGGGGAAGGGAGGGATAGGGTGGGGGAGGGAGGGATAGGGATTGGGGTGGGGGGAGGGAGGAGGGGATGGAAAGTGGGGAAATGGATGGAGGGAACGATAGGGGAGGGGAGGGGGGGGGGAGTTTCATTCCCTGATAGATGGGTCTTTTTTTTATGGGGGGGGGGGGTTATGATTTGCCTATTGATTTGTTTGTTTTGTTTGTTTGGAGAATTGCATGTGTGTGAATTTTGCAGAACTCGGTTGAACGTCTGAGTGGTGAGTATCAGGTAAACTTCATATTCATTACAAGAAGGATGCGAAAGTTTCAAGAAGTAATTATTCAGGTAATTTCAGAAGGGGTATGCAGAAATAAAATGGATGTAGATGGACAAATAAATAGAATAGGATTACGCAAGATGTGTCTGTATACATAAACACACACACACACACACACTCACACACACACACACTCACACACACACACACACACACACACACACACACACACACACACACAGACACACACACACACACACACACACACACACACACACACACACACACTTCATTAATTATATGGCCGAAGAGGTTCTCGATACCAAACAGTAAACAAGTTGCCAACGAACTCCCTTTCGTAATGATCGAAAAGACCCAGTCAGCCAAGATCCATTTCGTCAATCTTCCTTTAAAAAAAACTTGAGGGGGAAAAATGAGAGAGAAAAGAAAAAGAAAATACTTCGAAATTGAATTCTAAAGATATCCGAGGAAACCGAATTGCTGTTCGACCCTCGCGGGACACATTAAGGTCGTTTTTCCTCCTTGTTTCCAACACAAAGTCGGCCATAGTGTATGTGTGGAGGCTGGGGATCGTACGTACTTCTGCCAGCTTAATGGAGAATTAAAGAGACAGAGAGCCCGGGAGGACGGTTGGCAGATAAACATGTATACAGACAGACAGACAGGTAGAAGAGAGAGAGGTGGGGAGAGAGAGAGAGAGAAAGACAGAAGAAGAGAGACAGGAGAAAGAGAAAAGAAAGAGAGAGAGAGAGAGCAAGAAATAAAAAAAGAGAGAGAGTAAGACAGAGAAAGAGAGAAAGCATGTACTGTCAGCTTAACGAAGAAAAAGGGGGACAGCTGCAGATCGAAAACACAAGCAGACACACCGACAGAAGGGGAGAGAGTAGGGGGGGGGGTCTGTATAGAGACAGGTAATGGCAGAAAAATGGAGACTAAAGAAAATAGTAGAAAGAGATGGTAGATGAGAGAGAGAGAGAAAGAGGAGAGAGAGAGAGAAAGAGAGAGAAGAAGAAAGAGAGAGATAGAATTAGAGAGAGAAAGAGACGTACAGACGGACAGACGGACGGAAAGAAAGATAGGAAGAAAGTGAAAAAGAGAGAAAGAGAGCGGGAGCAGAGACAGAGACAGAGAGATAAAGAGAAATAGGCAAAGGACCCGAGAAGTTTCAAGAGAAAGAGAGGCTGATGGGCGGATGGGAGGAGAAGTGACAATGCATCTAGATTTTCGCGAATAATCGAGAATTGACGAGTAGGCTTAGACAGGAGCAGGGCGTGGAAAGGAGGGGGGGGGGGAAATAGGGGGGGGGGAGGAGAGGAAGGAGAGGAAGGGGGGTGGAGAGGAGGGGGAGCAAGGAGAGGAGGAGAGGAAAGAGGGGGAGAGAAAGAGAGGGATGGGGTGGATAGGGAGGGGGTAAAGGATGCAGGGGGAGGAGAAGGAGGGGGAGGTAGGTAAATAATGTAGTATGGAAGATGAAGAGGAAGAGGATAGAGAATACAGAGGGAGAAGTAGAAAGGATTAGAGTAGAGGATACAGGAGGGAGAGGGGGGGGTAGGATACGAGAGGGGAGGGGGGTTAAAGGATGCGTGGGGGGGGGGGACCTGCTCGAGGAATTGACAACAACGTCTTTTTTTTACGCAGACTTGAACGTCGATGAGTGAGGAAAGTAGAAAAACAGAGGAGGGGGGGGGGGGGGGGGGCGAGAAGGCGGCGTTGACGGAGTGCTTCGGATAGATGAGGGAAAAGGAGAGAGAAAAGAGAGAAAGTGCTTGGAGGAGAGGAGTTGGATAAAAAGGGAAAGGGAGGAGAGAGAGAGGAGAAAAGTGCTTTAGGAGGAGAGGAATTGGATAGAAAAGGGATAAAGAAGGAGAGAGAGAAAGCGAGAGAGTAAGAGAGGAGACACTTGCTTGGGAGGAAGGGAATAGGATAGAGAAGGGAAGAGGGAGGAGAGGGAGGGAGAGACGAGAAAGGTGCTTGGAAGGAGAGGAATGGGATAGAAAGGGGAAAAGGGAGAAGAAAGAGAGAGAGAAGGAAAGTGATTAGGAGGAGAGGAATGGAAAAAGAGAGAGAGAGGGGGGGGAGAAAGGTGCTTGGGAAAAGAGGAATGGAAGAGAGAAAAGAAAAGGGAGGAGGGCATTTGGAGAGGGGAGAGGGGGTGGGAGAAGAAGGGGAAAGGAAGAGAAAGAAGGGGGGATAAGGGGAAGGAGTGCATGAAAGAAGGGAATGGGGAGAGAAAGGGAAAAAGGAGAGAAGTGCATCGAAGGAGGGGAATGGAAGAGAAGAGAACGAAGAGGGGAATCCGGGAAACGAGTATATGAAAGGAGGGGAATGAAGGAAAAGGAGGGAAATGAGAGAGAGACGAATTAAAGGATGGAAGAAGGAGAATGGTAAAGAGACAAAGAGACGGAGGGGAAGAGAGGGGAAAGTACCGCTTGATAGGAGGGGAGAAAGAGAGAGATGAAAGAAGAGAAAAGAGAGGATGAGGGGAATTACAAAAAAAGAAAAAAAACTTATATAATAAAGGGAGGTGGAAGCAGTACTTAAAAGAACGAGAATGGAAGAGAAAAATTAAAGAAAAGATAAAAAAGGAAGAGAAAAGGGGAAAAGAGAAGGGAGAACAAGGCGTTGGAGGAAAGGGAGAAGAATAGTGGATGAAGGGAAAGAAATAGGAGAGAGAGAAGAGGAAGAATAGGAGTCAAATGAACTTAGAAGAGAAGAGAGGGAATAAGAGAGAAAATATAAAAGAGACAAGAGGAGTGCCAGAAAGGAAGAAGTACGAGACAAACAGAAAAAGAAAAGAAAAGCCCAGAAGAGGGAAAGCAGAAGAGAGAATGGGAAGAATAGGGGGAAAAAGAGTACACAAAAAGAAAGGAGGTGGGAGAGAAAGCCGAGGAATGTGGCAAATGCGATTATAGGAGTCCTGGCAGGATGAAGGACGGACGAAAGTGGACGCTTGTCAAACTCCTTCGAAAGTGCTAAGAGGGAGAAATTAGATAAATTGGTTGAAGAAATTGAAAGGAAAGGAATGTTTGGTACGCAATCCGCCTCGGCTTTTGTCTTCTTTCCTTCTCTTGTCTCTTCTCTTTCGCTAGTACCTCTCTCTCTTTGTTTCTTTTTCTGTCTGAATCTCTGTCCGTCTGTATGTCTGTTTTCCTCTCTCTCTCTCTCTCTCTCTCTCTCTCTCTCTCTCTCTCTCTCTCTCTCTCTCTCTCTCTCTTCTCTCTCTAGTCTCTTCTCTCTCCCTCTCTCTCTCTCTCTCTCTCTCCTCTCTCCTCTCCCTCGTCTCTCTCTTTCTCTCTCTCTCTCTCTTCTCTCTCTCTCTCCTCTCTCCCTCCTCTCTCCCTTTCACTCTCTATCCATCTATCTTTCTCTCCCACTTTTTCTCTCTCTCCTGCTCCTCCTCCTTCACCTTTCCCTCACTATCATTTCCTCTTCCCCACGTGCCTGTATGTGTTAGGCCTATGAGTTGCATCACAATATACAAAGAAATAAGCATAACTTATAGACTTTTAGATATTGTATTTTACATTCATATTTTTGAAAGCTTTTATATGATATGAAAATTGTTGTCTGAGAGCATTCACTCAAGTTGATATATGCGTTCTGGATAGAAATGTTTAAGGTATGAGAGAGAGGCTGAGGGAGAGAAAAAGAGAGATATAGAGATAGAGAGAGAGAGGCTGAGGGAGAGAGAGAGAGAGAGGAGAATGACTATCTCTTTCTCGAGCTGTCTATCTATCTATCTACTGATACATACCTATATATCTATTTATCAATCTATGTGCCTGTCAGTAGGTCTATCTGTCTATCTATCTATCTATATGTCTGCCTATCTATCTATCTCTCTATCTACTTGTCCATATATTTACCTATTTATCTCTCTGTCTAGCTATTTATCTTTCTATCTACTTGTCTATATATATACCTATCTATCTGGCAGTCATTCTATCTATCCCTTTTTTCTCTCTTTATCTTCCCTCCCCTTCTTCCCCTCCCTCTTTCCCTCCTTTTCCCTCCCTAATTTCCCTCCCCTCTTTCCCTCCCTCTTTCCCTCCCTCTTCCTTTCCCTTTCCCTCCTTTTCTCCTTTCGTCACTTTCGCCATCTCCCCGCGACAGCCTGTGACAACATAGGTCGTTCACCTTCCGCATGCTTTATAAAACAGAGCGTTCGCCTTAGCCTGGCAACATATTAGGAATTCTGAATATCTTCAAGGCAATATCCTCTGCTTGAATTCTGCTTGGAGAAGGTTTCGTCGGGTCAGTCACCGGGGGGGGGGGGGGAGCGTCTTCGGTCGGACTCTGCTTGCGAGGAATATTCGCGTGTTTGCTTTCGTTTTCCTTTTCCCTTTCTCGACCCTTGGTGGTGTTTTTTTTCTGTGTCTCTGTCTGTCTGTCCTGTCTGTTTGTCTGTCTCTGTCTGTCTCTCTGTCTCTCTGT
>NW_020870129.1:214753-217253 GCF_003789085.1 Penaeus vannamei | reverse complement strand
AGGATATGCGATACATCCATAGGTATTTATGTAAGCATGTATGTATCTATGTGTGTATAGATAGACAGAAAAGATTTTTTTTTCCCCAATGCTTATTTGTAAAGGGGCATCCTATCTTTCAAAATATTTTTCTTTCCAGGAAGACTGTATTCTATCTATTGTCTATTGCAATCATGTTAATGGTCATGTGTTTGTCTGAAAGATTATCGCAGACAGCCCCCCCGCCCCCCCCCCCCGACACACAAACACATACACACCCCAATCCTCTGCTGTGTACGAAAATGGAAAAAATAAGTTCGTTTTTTCCCTTGTAAATTCTTGTTTCGTTTTCCCCCTTATTATTTTGTTTTTCTCCTTATAAGTTCGTTTTCCCCTTATAATTTAGTTTTTATGTGTTTTTCCCTAATAAGTTCTTTTTTTCCCCTTGTATGTTTTTGTTTTTTTCCCCTTGTAAATTCGATTTATCCCCTTGCAAGTTTCCGTTTTATCCCCATCCAAGTTTTTGTTTTTTCAACCTCGTAAGTTCGTTTCTTTCCCTTCCCTCCCACTGCCCTTCCCTGTTTTACACCGAAACAAAAACACGCACTTTTTTCCGTCCCAGCGATCTCTTTACTCGCATGTACACTGCAATCAAACGCGCTTTCGATAGTGCTCAATGTATATCAGAATTGCCCCTCAAGTGCCTAATGCGCTTTGGATAATTTTAATCCGATTACGATAATCTGCGAGCGGTTAAGGTTGCCCCAATCCTTTTTTGTGTGTGTGTGATTAGGATTAGGTGCGAGAGAGTGAGGGGGGTTGGTTTGTGTGTGCGTTTGGTCGGTATAGAAATTGGAAGTTTATTTTTTTTTTCTTGGGGGGAGGGTTATCTATTTGGTTATTCTTGTCTGTCTTTCTTTATTTTAATTTTTTTTTTGTTCTCTCTCTCTCTCTCCTCTCTGTCTGTCTTCTCTCTCTCTCTCTCTCTCTCTCTCTCTCTCTCTCCTCTCTTCTCTTCTGGCTCCTCATCTCTCTCTCCTCTCCTCTCTGTCTCTTCTCCTCTCCCTCTTCTTCTGCTCTCCTTCTTTCCTCACTCTTATTCCTCCTCCCCTCTCCTGCTCCTTCCTCCCTCTCCACTTCCACTTCCTCTCCTCTCTCCCTTCCCCTATCCTGCTCCATCCCTCCTCCTTCTCCCTCCTCTCACTTCTCTCCCTCTCTCCTCTCTCCTCTCTCTCTCGTCCTCGTCTTTCTTCCCTCTTGGCTCTCCTCTCACCCACCGTCTCCTCTCCTCATCTCCTTTCTCTCTTCTCCTCTCTTCTCTCTCTCACTCCTCTCTCTTGTCACACCTCCTCGCCTCATTCTCCCTCTCCTTTTTTCCTCTTACTCTTCACACTTCTATTCCTTTCCTCCTCCTAGCCCTTCCCCTCCTTCTCTTCCTCTACCCTCTTCCTATACTTCTCGTCTCTGTTCTCTTCTCTCTTTCTTCTTTCTCTCACTCTCTCTTCCTCCCTACTGTCTCTCTTTCTCTCCCTCTCTCTCTCTCTCCTTCCCTTGCTCATTCTCTCCTTCTCCTGTAATTCTCCCTCCCCCTCTCCCTTTCCTCTCTTTCCCTCCTCCACCTCTCTCACTCCACCGTCCTCCCCAACCCCCGGCCACTGTAAACACTATCGATGTTGTACATTATTAACGCGAACTGCTACATCACAGCCATCATTACGCTATATCCATCTCGCGTAAACCTTCACTCAAGTTGTCACAAACAGATCGCTATTTTAATTTCTAAACAAGGCCTTTCTGCTGCTTTCCTATTGATCACCTATGCTTTTGATGCAATATTCATGCAGGAGGGTAGGGCTTCATGTGCAGGCCTGTCGCTCTCTCTTTCTCTTTTGTCTTTTGGCTTTCTCTCTTGTTTTGGTGCTGTTTCTTTTTTTTTTTTTCTCTCTGCCTCTCTCTTTCTTTCGCCTTCTTGTTTTTGTTGTTGTTTTGATTTCTTTCTTTTGTTTTTTTTTTCTCTGTCTCTACTGCTTTGGTATTATCTTTCCTATAACCTTTGGCTCTGTATCTCTCTCTATGTCTATCTCTCTCTCTCTATTTATCTATCTATTTGTCTATCTATCTTTCGGTCTGTCTGTCTGTCTGTCTATCTATCCATATCTGTCTATCTACCTATCTATATATATCACAATATCTTTTCTATTTTGTCCTTTTCTCGCAGAAGTGATATTTGTACTCTTAAATACGACCTTTGATATTGTTTATCTGAATAGAATCAGTGATGAAGGATTAAATTCCTCTCGGGGAATATGGATATACAATGAATAAAGAATACAACATTACAATGTATACAGAAACAAGGTCTTAGAATTGTATAAATCAACCTTTAACTTTGATGTATAGCTTGTATATAGTTGGGAAGAAAAAGTTTATATATCAAACCTTCTGTGTACAGTGATGTTGATATTATATTCTTGGGGATTTTCTTTATAGGAGAGAGAGAGAGAAAGAGAGAGAAAGAGAA
>NW_020870129.1:197253-204753 GCF_003789085.1 Penaeus vannamei | reverse complement strand
GAAGGGGAAAGGGGGTAGGAAGAGAAGGGTTGAGAGAAGGGAAGGGTTGAGGAGAAGAGGGCGGGGGCAGGGAAGCCAAAAGGAGTTGGGGAAGGGGACAAGGTAGGAGAAGGGTTGGGGAATAAGGGTAAGAGAGGGGTTAGGGAAGAGAAGGGGGGAGACGGAGGACGGGGATGGGGAAGGAGAAGGGTTGGGGGAAGAGAAAGAAGGTAGGGAAAAAGGGATGGGATAAGGGTTTGAGAGAAGGGGAAGAAGGGATAGGAATGGGTAGAGTTAAGGAAAAGGGGCGTAGATAAGGGTTGGAAATTGGGAAAGACTAGGAGCAGGTAGGTAAAGGAAGGGAGTAGGGAATAAGGGTAAGGGGCTAGGAAACAGGTAGGTAAGGGGGAGAAGAGGGGAAAGGGAAGGTGGATGGGGGAGAGAGGGAAAGGCAAAGGTGAAGAAGTTAGGGAAGAGGAAGGGGGGCGAAAATTGGGAACAGAGGTTTCGGTAAGATTTTGGGTAAGCGGTATAGGAGCAAGGTGGGCAAGAGAAAGGGAATGGGGAAGGGAAAAGTAAGAGAAAGGGAGGATAGGGGAGAAAGAGGCGGAGAAAAAGGGAAAAGAGGGCGGAGAAAGCGGGGAAGGGAGGGGTAAAGGGAGATGAGGGAAAAGTGGAAGGGAATAGGGATGGAAAAGAGAAATGGACGGAGAAGGGAGAAGAGAATGGCGACGGGGTGGGAAAGAAGAAGGAAGGGGAAGAGAGGGCAAGGGAAAGTAAAAGGGGAATAGGAAGACGAGAAGAGAATAGGGATAGGAAAGATCGTAAGGAAAGGAAGAAAGGATGAAAGGAAGAAAGACTGAAGGAGAAGAATTAGAAGAAAGAAGAGAGAGAGAGAGAAGTGGGAAGAGAAAAATAGAGAGAGAAAAGTGGAGAAGATAGGAAGAGGAGTGACGAAGAAAGGTGAGGTGAGAATAAAACTGGAGGAAGAGTGAGGTTGAGGAAGAGAAAAGGGGATTGGAGAAAAGGGGAGAAAGGAATAATGGAAAGTGAATGGAGAGAGAGAATGTAAAGTCGAATATGAAAGTGAGATAGAAGAAAGAAAAAGAAAGAGGAGATGGAAGAGAGAGTGGAAGATAAAATAAAAAAGAAGAAAGAAAGAAGAACGAGCAGAAAATAGAAGGGACGAGACAGGAGAAAGTACGAAAAGGGGAGAAGGGAGAGAGAAGAATAGAGAGAGGAAAGAGGGGGACAGATAGAAGGAGGAGGGGAAGAGGTGAAGTTCTTAAGTTGAAGCGATTCCTTCTGCTTGAGACAGTTGAGCAAGTCCGAAGAACCTTCTCGTGCCTTTGCCTTGGTCCTCTGATCTCGCTCCCTCTCTGTCGTCTGTCTGTCTGTGTGTCTGTCTCTGTCTGTTTATCTGTCTGGACTTTGTCTGTCTTGTCTGTTTATCTGTCTGACCTTTGTCTTATGGATCTTTGTCTGTCTGCCTGTCCGTTTTCTGTCTTTCTGTCTCTGTCTCTCTGTCTGTCTCACACTCGACTCGAATCTAGAAAGAGGGAGTTATATGACACATAATACATTAATGGATAAAAAGGTTTTAGAATTAATATCATACGAGGGAGCCAAATGATAATCAGAAATTCGAAGTTTCTGGAACATGCAGCGAAAAAGTGTAGAAGAAAAAGGGGAATAAAAGAAGAGAGACTGGAGAGAGAAGTGGGTGAGTTGAAGGGAAGGTGGGGAAGGTTAGGGGAAGGAAAAGAGAAAAAAGTGAGAAATATGAAATGAGCGAAGTTTTCTCTCTCTCTTTTCTCAATTCTCTCTCTCCCTCTCTCTCTCTCTCTCTCTTCTCTCTTCTCTCTCTTCTCTCTCTCTCTCTCTCTCTTTCTCAATCTCCTCTCTCCTCATCTCTCTCTCTCTCTCTCTCTCTCTCTCTCTCTCTCTCTCTCTCTCTCTCTCTCTCGCTTGCTCGCTCGCTTTCTTTCTGCTTTTCTGTATCTCCCTCTTTCTTCCCACACTTCAGATTTTAACACTCTCCTCTCCCCTCTCCTCTGTGTATCCCCACCCCCTCTGTTTACACCTCACCCCCTCTATAGCCCCACCCCTCTCTCTACACACCCTCTCTCTACCCCACCCCCTTTCTCTAGCCCCTCCCCCTCTATAGTCCCAACCCTTTCTCTAGCCCCACCCTTTCACCCATCACGTACAGCTGAATATTAATTTAGTATTCTCTCAGCTTAGCCAGTGCTTCAGACACACAAGAATTGCTCACTATCATCCCTTCACTATACACCATATTGCCAGGCACTGCTAGGTTTCTCTTCCAGAATCCAAATGTGAATATTTTTGCTTACTGTAATATATATATATATATATATATATATATATATATATATATATTATATATTGTGAGGATGGTGATTGTTACAAATTGAGGGTTTGCCGGCACAGTTAAGACACTGTTTTTCTTGAATGAGAGGAATTTGTAATTAATGGATTGTATAGAAAGACTTCATATTATTTAGTATTTATTATACTAGAACAAATATATAATTTAAATAAACACGAAGCTAAAAAAAACGCAAGGAAATATTAATTGTTTACAGGGCTATAATGTTCATTTTCATTGTTCACTACTTCATGTCACTGTTCTTAGTTCACCGATTTATATATTATATATTTTCAATTTCAATGCATTTCATTACATCTGCATATCGCACATATATTTCTGGATCAGCATCTTCAATCTTCTTGCCTTGATCATACAATGTCAGTAGTAGAGCTTTGAAATAGCCAGCCCACAGTTCTAAAAATAACAAAATAAACAACTACAATATTTGACCATTGTTTCATACAGGTAGAAATCAAACTAAATTATTTGTCAACTAATGTGAACATATATATACCATTAACTTAATCTATCCTATATATATACAAAATAATCACAAATAACTTTACATATCTATAAGACATACCTATTATACTTAAATTATAAAATGTCAGTACCGACGTCATATTAGTGTGGCCCACAGCTCGGGACTACCACACCAACCGTCCAATTACCGTGACGGCCTCTGCTAAAAAGAGCGTTCACCTTGCTTGGGGACCTACCAAGACAACTACCCATTGCCCCAGGCAACGGTGACGTCACGCCCGCAAACTGTCGTTACACTAAATTACCATTTCCAGATTAGCACATGAGATTGGCATGACAATATATTATATATATATATATATATATATATTTCTTCTCCTTCACTGTAGTTTCCTTACCCATGATTTGGTATATCCTCTTCCGTCATTCTATACCATACTGCCTTCTATTTCTCACTATATTTTTCTCGTTGTAAAAGCTTCCTATATGCCTCTCACTGTGCTTTCATTCACTCTAACTATATCAGCATTTCCCTCACTGTAGTTCCTCTTCACGCAGTACTACCCGATTCTATCCTCACTATATTTCCCTTTATTCCCATCCTCACCTACACAGTTTCTATCACTCCCTCACCATAATTCTCCCTTAATAAGACACCATACAGCCATCAATAGAATAGTGCCCCCCCCCTTCCCGTTCAGACATCTGAGCTGAAGAAGTAAATGAAAGGTCGATAGATAAAGAAGATAGATAGACAGACAGACAGATAGATAGACAGACAGACAGACAGATAGATAGACAGAAGATAGATATAGACAGACTGATAGATAGACAGACAGATAGAGATAGACAGGCAGATAGATAGACAGACAGATAGATGGACAGACAGATAGATGGACAGACAGATAGATGGACAGACAGATAGATGGACAGACAGATAGATGGGACAGACAGATAGATGGAAGACAGATAGATGGACAGACAGATAGATGGACATACAGATAGACATGAACATAGCAGATAATAGACAGATAGATGGACAGACAGAATAGATAGACAGACAGATAGATAGACAGACAGATAGAGACAGATAGGACAGATAGATAGACGATAAATAGAGACAGACAGATGATGGACAGACAGATAGATAGACAGACAGATAGATAGACAGACAGATAGATAGACAGACAGATAGATAGATACAGACCAGACAGATAGATGGGCAGACAGATAGATGGACATGGACAGACAGATAGATGGACAGATAGACAGACAGATAGATGGACATAGATGGACATACAGATAAATAGACAGAAGTAGAATGGACAGACAGATAGATAGACAGACAGATAGATAGACAGACAGATAGATAGACAGACAGTTAGATAGACAGACAAATAGATAGACAGACAAATAGATAGACATATAATTGAATAGATAGCAAGTAAGTTAAATACGTGAATAGATAAATAGATAAACAGATACCTATGGAGATATATAGAGACAAATGAATAAAAACACATACATAAACAGACATAGATATATAGACATAAATACGAACTAATGAAATGTATACAATAGAGACAATACGTAATGAACGAACGCAAACAAGTAAAAAATAACCAGTTATTTAAGAGAAAAAATGCCATACACATGTAGATAAAGAACTATCTTAAAAATAAATCCTATATCTGGTCTTTGAACAACATGAATAAACATATAACTGTTTTTATATATATATATTCCTCGTATTAATTGTTCTGATATTCCGTAAATATTCAGATTGATCATGCAACATTTTTTGTCAGACGCATCAGTGAATTCTAAACTCCCGTGCAATTCCATTTATTGAGTTCGTTTCATATGCCGATCCATATGCGTTTTTTTTTTTTTTTTTTTTTTTTTTTTTTTTTTTTTTTTTTTTTTTTTTTTTTTTTTTTTTTTTTTTTTTTTGCTTTTGCTTTTTTTGGGGGGGAGGGGGTTGATGTTTTGAAGTTTCCGTGTTGTGATTTGTTTTGGGGGGTTATGTTCTGTGATTGGTCACGTGTTTCCCAGTATTTATCAAGTTTGTTAACAGATCACGCGAGAGAAAGAAATAAAATGGTTAAAGAAATTTATGATGAAGAAAAATGGAAAAATGAAGGTAATGCAATTATAACAATAACAGTAATAATTACAAGGAATGTAAAATAATGACAACTAAACTAGAATAATAATAATAATGATAATGATAGTGATAACAATAATGAATAATATGGTTAATGATAATAGTAATGATAATGACGATGATGATGATTATAATGAGGATGATAACAATGATCATCATGATAAAAACAAAAGCAAAAAGAGATAGAAAAAAATAATAAAAAATTTAATTGCTTAACAGTATACCCACACGGCCCGGATATAGACCAAAATGACCCCAGTGATATTGGCTTTATATTCCCCCCTTTAACTGAGCTATTGTTCCTGGAATAGAAGAAATATTATTATTTTCTATTATTTCCCGATACTGTTTTTTTCTTTCTTTCTTTCTCTTTGATTGAGCTACGTGTTTTTTTTTTTTTTTTTTTTGGGGGGGGGAGAGGGGTCGGAATTGAAAAATCATTTTGGCCATTTTACGTACGTGTGTGTGTGTGGGTGGGTTGGATGGGGGTGGGGGGGGGTGGGGGTTAGTGTTTGCGTTTTTCAACACCGTTTTCACCCATGTTTCATCACCACAACCACCATCAAACATCACCACCACAACACCACCACACCACCATCACTACACCAACATCACCACCACCACCACCATCCGTTCCCAAAAGCTCAAACTTTGCGCCCATAAGAGTACGCCTAGGAAATGGATGGGGGGGGGGAATGGGGGAGGGGAAAAGGGGAAAGAGAGGAGTGGAAAAGGAGAAAGGGGAGGGGTGGGAGGGGGGAAGGGGTGGAGGAGGAGGAATGGGAGGGGGGGAAGGGGTGGAGGAGGAGGAGGAGAGGAGGAGTGGGAAGGGGAAAAGGGGAGGGAGAAATGGGAATGGGAAATGGGAGAAGGAAAAGGAGAGAAGTGGGAAGGGAAAAGGGGAGAAGAGGGAAGGAAAGGGGAGAAGAAGGAGAGGGAAAAGGGAGAAAGAGAGAACACAAAGGGGGAAGTGGAAGCGAGAGGAGTGCGAAAAGGTAGAAGTAGGGGGAAAGGGAAAAGGGGGAGAGAAGTAGGAAAGAGAAGGAATACGAAAGGGAGAAAAAGAGAAAAGGAAAAGGGGAAAAGGGAAAAAGGAAAGGGGGGGAAAGGGGGGGAGGAGAGCTTAGCTGAAACACGAGCAATTTAGATGATCTTCAGAATCGCAATTTCCTATGAATAGTTTTAGCCGGCGCAAGGCGATGTGTTCCAGCCAGGAAGCGAGAGAAACCGGACGTTATCTGCCTGCTGGATTCCGTATTTCGTTTGTTTTGTTTCTCCCGTTTTCTTTTTCTTTTTTTATTTTTTTTTCTTTAATGGTTTGTTGATGCCGTTGTTGCTCTGTCTCTCTCTCGCTCTCTCTCCTCTCTCTCTCTCTCTCTCTCTCTCTCTCTCTCTCTCTCTCTCTCTCTCTCTCTCTCTCTCTCTCTCTCTCTCTCTCTCTCTCTCTCTCTCTCTCTCTCTCTCTCTCTCTCTCTCTCTTCTCTCTCTCTCTCTCTCTCTCTCTCTCTCTCTCTTTCATTCTCTCTCTCTCTCTCTCTCTCTCTTTCTCGCTCTCTTTCTCTCTCTCTCTCTTCTCTCTCTCTCTCTCTCTCTCTCTCCTCTCTTCTCTCTCTCTCTCTCTCTCTCTCTCTCTCTCTCTCTCTCTCTCTCTCTCTCTCTCTCTCTCTCTCTCTCTCTCTTCTCTCTTCCTCTCTCTTTCTTTCCCTCTGTCTCTCTCTTTCTTTCCCTCTCTCTTCCCCCCCTCTCTCCCTCCCTCCCCTCCCCCCCGTCCCCCCTCTCTCTCTCTCTCTCCATCAATCTATCTATCTATCTTTCGTTCTCATCTTCTCCCTTCCCTCACTCCCTCCCACCCTGCATGCCCCTTCTCGCCCCTTCCCCATACCAGCAGATGAAGGTGATGAAAGTGATGGTGTAAACGCTTTACTGCTCCATCAGCGGGCCCTCACTCAAGCCTAGCAGGGAGCCTTACTTTACCTCCCGCTGCTCTCGCCGTTGTAAAATGAAATGGGAGAGTTACCCCTCCTTTCCTTCCATACTATACGTTTTCTTTCTCTTTGATCGCCGTTTTCTAGTGTTGTTTGATCGAGTTTATTTCCCATTTTCTTATTTGTTCTCCATTTTCCGTTTTCTTTTTGGGAAGTCAGTGACGATGTTTGCTTTTACTTGATGTTGTATCGAATGAACGACGTTGTTTATTTTTTCTCTTTCTATCGTTCTTCCTCTGTTATTTTACTTTCCTCTCGCCCTTTCCGCTTCCACTTTATCCCTGTGCTGTTATCTTATCGAGTTGTCTTGCTCTTGATTGTTTGTTCTTACTTTTCTTTCATTCTCATTCGTTGCTTCCCCCTTCTCCTCTGTTTCCTCATCTCATCCGTCTGTGTCTTTTCTCCCCTTGTCCGCTCTATCTCTTTCATTCTTTCGTTATTTCCCTCTTTATCATTTCTTGTTTTTAGTCTCTCCTCTTCGTCCGGTTTCA
>NW_020870129.1:170654-192153 GCF_003789085.1 Penaeus vannamei | reverse complement strand
TATATAATATATATATATATATAGTTATAGTTATTATATACATACATACAGAGGGAGAAAGAGGGAGAGGAGAGTATGTATATGTGTGCGTGCATACATTGTACCCTTCGGTGTCAGCGTATTTGTATTTCGTGCGATTTCGTGTGTCGACTTCACAAGAAAGAAAGGAAAGAGTTTGAGATTTAATCAAAATGCAATTGTGGTAAGAAAGAAAAAAGAAAGAAAAAAAATAGGGTAAACAGATAACAAGACAGACAATTGGCAGACACACACAACTAGACATACAGACAGACATGCAAACAAATCATCGTAGAGACAATCTGCGTGTATATATCTCAGTGAATCTTTATCATAATCTTATCTCCCCCAATTCCTTTTATCTTTTTCCCCTTAGCTTCCATTTCCCCTTCGTTACCTCTTCTCTCTCTCCCCTCCCCCCTCTCTCTCTCTCTCTCCCCTCCTCTCTCTCTCTCTCTCTCTCTCTCTCTCTCTCTCTCTCTCTCTCTCTCTCTCTCTCTCTCTCTCTCTCTCTCTCTCCTCTCTCTCTCTCTCTCTCTCTCTCTCTCTCTCCTCTCTCTCTCTCCTCCCTCCCTCCCTCCCTCCCTTTCGTTACCTCTCTCTCCCTTTCCCTTTCGTTATCTCTCTCTCTCTCTCTATCTTTCACTTTCATCACCTCTCCCTCTCTTCCCCTTTCATCATCTCTCCTTCTCTTCCCCTTTCATCACCTCTCCTTCTCTTCCCCTTTCATCACCTCTCCCTTCTCTTCCCTTCATCTCTCCCTCTCTTCCCCTCATCTCTCCCTCTCTTCCCCTTTTCCATCACCCCTCCCCTCTCTCCCCTTTCATCACCTCTCCTACTCTTCCCCTTTCATCACCTCTCCCTCTCTTCCCCTTTCATCACCTCTCCCTCTCTTTCCCCTTCATCCCCTCTCCCTCTCTTCCCCTTTCATCACCTCTCCCTCTCTTCCCCTTTCATCACTCTCCCTCTCTTCCCCTTTCATCCCCTCTCCCTCTCTTCCCCTTTCATCACCTCTCCCTCTCTTCCCCTTTCATCACCTCTCCCTCTCTTCCCCTTCATTCCTCCCCCTCTTCATCCACCTTGATTCGCGAGTCTTAAGAAGCGCAGAGCATGTAGTCCGTGTGCACATCTCCTTATAAGGGATGTAAATCCAGCTTGATCCTGCCGCATGATGGCGCTGGATTCGTCCGCATTTACTCTCTCTTTCTCTCTTTTTCTCTTTCGCTTTTTCTTTTTCGCTTTTTCTCTTTCTTCTTTCCCTTTTTCTTTCTCTTTCTACTTACTCTTTCTTTTTATCTCTTTCTGTTTCTCTTTCCCTTTTTCTTGCTCTTTCTCTTTGTTTTTCTCTTTCGCTTTCTTCTCTCTTTATTCTCTTTCTCTTTCGCTTTCTCTTTATTTTTTTCTCTTTCTCTTTTTTTTGTTAATTTTTTCTTTCTTTCCTTTTCTCTTTCTGTCCCTCTATCCCTCTCTGTGTTGTTTGTCTGTTATCCTCTCTCTCTCTCTCTCTCTCTCTCTCTCTCCTCTCTCTCTCTCTCTCTCTCTCTCTCTCTCTCCTCTCTCTCTCTCTCTCTCTCTCTCTTCTCTCTCTCTCTCTCTCTCCTCTCTCTCTCTCTCCTCTCTCTCTCTCCCTCTCTCTCTCTCATCCCTCCTTCCCTCCCTCCCTCCCTCCCTCCCTCCCCCCTCCCTCCTCCCCTCCTCCCCTCCTCCCCTCCTCCCCTCCCCCACTCCCCTCCTCCCTCCCCACTCCCCTCCTACCCTCCCCCCACTCCCCTCCTCCCCTCCTCCCCCCTCCCCCCCCACTCCGCAATCCCCCCCGCGGTAATTCTTTCTATAAATCTTCGCTAGATAAGATCGTGAATTTTCCTTCCTGGAATATTTTCCTAAATGGTTTCATTCATATTTCCATTTTTTTAAACTTTTTTTTTTCACTTTGTTTTCTTTTTATTGTTTTGCTTGCTTGTTTGTTTGTTTTCTTCCTTTGATTCTTTTTTTTATCATTTTCTTTTTGAATCTTGCTTTTGTTCCTTCTCGTGTTTTGTTTGTTTTTTGTTTTTTGTTTTTTTTAATGTTTTTGTTTTATTTGTTTTTGTTCCCTTAAGATGCTCTGATTTTTATTTCTATTGAATTTGCATTTTTTTCGTTTTCTTATTTGTTTTTTATCATAATCATTTTATCTTTCTTCGGAGTGGGTGGGGAGTAGGGAGACAGGGAAGAGGGAAAGAGGGGGGAAGGAGAGGGAAGTAGGAGGAGCAAGGAGGGAAGAAGGAGGGAAGGGAAGTGAAGAAGGAAGGAGGAAGAAAGGAAGGGGAGGAGACATGAATGAGGAAAGAGGGATAGGTAGGAGGGGGAGGAAAGATGGGGGAAGGGAAGGAGGGGGAATCAGGACAGGAAGGCAAGAGGAAGGGAGGAGGGGAAGAAGGAAGGAGGAGAGAGGGAAGAAAAAAATAGAGGAGGGAGGAAGGAGGAGTGGAGGGGAAGGAGGGAGGAGGAGGAGGAAGTGGAGAGGAGAGGAGCAGGGAAGAGAGAGAAGGAGAGAAAAAGGGAAGAAAGGGAGGAAGGAGGGGGAAGAGGAGAGGACGAGAGAAGGAGGAGGACGAGGGAAGGAAGAGAGGAGGGGGGAAGGAGGGAGAGGAGAGGAACAAGTCGTAAGTGGTCTGTCGTGTAAGACATTGTAAGCCATCATCTACGTTTGGGGAGTAGGGGGAGGGGAGTAAGGGTTTTCGAAGTCTTTACTTTTACTCTTTTCTCTCTCTCCATTTATTTCGTATTTTCTTTCTTTCTGTTTCTTTCTTTTTTTTCTTTCTATCTTAGTTTTTCTCTACTTTTCTTTCTCTTTTTACTTTTTTTTCTTTCTCTTATTCACTTATCTTCTTGTTTTCTCTCTATTTCTGTTCTTTTCTTTTTCTTTCTTTTTTTCGCTTTCTTTCTCGTTCTCTTCCTCTTTCGCTTTCAATTTTCATTTTTTTTTTTTATTCGCTTCCCCGACTTATTTTCCTTTCTGTGTCTCTTTCTCCTTGCTTTTCTATGTATTTTCTTTTTTCTTTGCTTCCTTCCTCTTTAATATCTTTTACTTTCCCTCTCCCTTCTCATCTATTTCTTATTCTATCTCTCTTTTTTTCTTTATAACCTCTCTCTCTCTCATTTTATAACTTCTTTAATTTATTTCTATCTCCTTATCCCTCCCTTTCCCTCAGTCTTATCCTCTGTTGACGTCCTTTATTTCCTCTCTCTTATTTTATACCTTTATTCTTTAATTTGTTTCTATTTCTCTCTTTATCCGTCTGTCTCCTTATCTCTCCCTTTCCCTCAGTCCTATCCTCTGTTGACCTCTCTCTCTATCCGTTATCCATCTACTTCATCTCTCCCAATCTATTCCTTTATTCTCTAATCTACTTCTATCTCTCTCTTTATCCGTTTATCTCCTTATTCCTTCCTTCCCCTGTCTCCTATCCTCTGTTGACTTCCTCCTTGAAATCCCAGACTCGGGGCGCCAAATATCTACTTTCGAGGCAAAAGGCGATGGGTTTTCCAGTCGGGATATTTCCATTGGTTTGCAGACGCCTTCTTTCAATTCTCCGTGCATTTCTCTCTGTTTATTTCTGTCTGTTTGTGTGTTTTCGTGTTTGTCTTTGTTCATGTCTCTGTTTTTTTGTCTTTTTGTCTTTCTGTCCTCCCTTCTTTCTCCTTCTCGCTTTCTCTCTGTTTCTCTGGTCTCTGTCTCTGTCTCTGTCTCTCTTTCTCTCTCTCTCTCTCTCTCCCTCTCCCTCTCCCTCTCCCTCTCTCTCCTCTCCCCTCCCCCCCCCCTTCCTCCCCCTCTCCCTCCCCCTTCCCCCTTCTCCTCTCCCTCTCCCTCTCCCTCTCTTACCCTCTCCCTCTCCCTCTCCCTCTCCCTCTCCCTCTTCCCTCTCCCTCTCCCTCTCCCCCTCTCCCTCTCCCTCTCCCCTCTCCCTCTCCCCTCTCCCTCTCCCTCCCATCCCACCCCGCCGCCCCCGAAGTAAGGCCAAAAAGCCGTTCTCTGCCTTTTGCACTATGAGGAGGTGCTAGAACTCTGACAAAGGACTAGAGCGAAAAGCATGGACAATTTTTTGTTTTTTTCTGTCGTTTGGAGGGGGAGGGGGAGGGAAGAGGAGGTCTGGTTACTTTATTCATGTTGTTACTAAAAGGGGGGAGGGGGAGGAAATGTGAGGGAAATCAGGAAATATCTTTATGGTTTTATGGTGGTTTTAAAGAAAAAGGAAGTCAAGATTTGGGTTGCCCTCTTTTACTCATTTTCTCATTCGTTTTTTTTCTTTGTTATGTTTGTTTGGTCTCTTTCTTTCCCTATCTACCTTCCTCCCTCTTATATCTATATCTATCTATCTATCTATCTATCTCTCTCTATATATATTATGTATGAATGTATGTGTGTGTGTGTGTGTGTGTGTGTGTATGTATGTATGTATATATATACACCTTTCTCTCTCTCTCTTCTCTCTCTCTCTCTCTCTCTCTTCTCTCTCTCTCTCTCTCTCTCTCTCTCTCCCTCTCTCTTCTCCCTCTCTCTCCCTCTCTCTCTCTCTCTCTCTCTCTCTCTCTCTCTCTCTTTCTCTCTTTCTCTCTCTCTCATGCTTCTTTTATCTCGCTTGACGGTTTTTTACAGAAAGACAAAAAAACTAAATGTCTTTATTCTCCTTAATCCGTTAATGAAGTCGATCTCGGCGAGCACATAAAACTTTATTTTTTTCGAATCAAGAAAAAAATGAAGAGAAAAGAAAAAAACAAGAAAAAAGTATGCAGCGGGATAACAGGCCGATTTTTTTTTTTTTACCTTTTCTCATTATTTTAATTGTATGAAATATTTTCCCTCGTGTTTTTAAGTTTCTCAAGTTTTTTTAAGGGTTTAAAGTTTTTTAACGACAGTCTCTATTGTTTACAAAACATGTGCTAACAAGATAAAATTAATCATAATTATTATATATATATATATATATATATATATATATATATATATATATATATATATATATATATATATATATATATGAAAAGTAAACGATATAGCAAAAATATCATATTTTAATTCGCCCAAGTAAATAAAAGTTATTCATTGATTGACTCCTATTTGAATATAAATTTTGTTTTTAATCTTTTTCTTCTAACAAAGCGACCAGACGTGACCATAAACGAAACAAAGTCCACCCAAAGACTCGGAACCGTGTCGTCTATATTCCGAATGGTATCCAATCTTAATCTTATACTTTCTCCGCCACGCATATTTTGTTATCATTAAAATAAATCATATCTTAATCTTCTTTCGTATAATAAATCTAAATCATAACTTTATCCCTTTGTGTTCGACCGAACGTGACTATAAACGAAACAAAGTCCACACAAGGACGAGACGCGCGCAAAAATATAAGGCATTGAAACCCTCGGAATCGTTTCCTTTATACTCCGAATGCTATTCCGTCTTAATCTCATGCGCTTTCCGTCACGCATTTCTTTTAATCAGTGGACACGAACGTTTTCTTTTAATTCCTTCAGATTAAGGGTTGGGGAATTCATCTAGCTTTTGTTGTTGCAGAGAAAAAAAAAATAGATACATAAACAAATGGATAATGAATAGATAGATAAGTAAGATATGTTATGATCTAACAGGATAATCTCTCTTGCATGAACCAAATTGAATGTATTGAATGCATTGTGTTCTTGTGTGTGATTTCTTCTTCTGCTTCTTCTTCTTCTTTCTCTTCTTCATCTTCTCTCTTTAGGACATGAATTTAGTTCCTCTGTGTTTTGTTTTGTTTGTATTTATTTATCTTTTTTTCTGTTTTTGTTTTAGATAGACATACAGACAGACATACAGACAGTCATGCACATAGAAAGGCATACAGACAGAAACACACACGTATACATAAACACACAGACATTCACCCCACCCCCAAAACACTCACACGCAGTACCACCGCCAACATTCACACAAACTCCTCCCCCTCTCCTCCCCTATTCCCATCCCAACCACACACATACACACAGACGTACACACAACACACACCACACACACTCACACACACACACACACACACACACACACCACACACACACACACACACCACACACACCACACACACACACACACACACACACACACACACACACACACACACACACACACACACACACACACACACGCACACACACACACACACACACACACACACACGCACGCACACACAACACACCTAAACTCCTCCCACCCCGTCCTCCTTATCCATCCATCCCCCCCTACCCCACCCACCACCCACCCACCCACCCTCTCACCCCCGCATACACGCGCGTGCAACAACCCTCCCCTCCCCTCCCTCCCTCCCACTCTCTCCCCTCCCTCCCACTCCCACCCCTCCCTCCCACTCCCCCACTCCCTCCCCTCCCAACTCCCTCCCTCCCTCCCTCCCTCCCTCAGCCTCCCTTCCCTCCTCCCTCCCTCCCTCCCCCCTCCCTCCTCCCACTCCTCCCTCCCTCCCTCTACTCCCACTCCCTCCCTCCCTCCCCACTCTCTCCCTCCCTCCCTCCCACACCCTCCCTCCTTCCCATTCCCTCCCACTCCCTCCCTCTCCCTCCCTCCCTCCCTCCCACTCCCTCCCGCTCCCTCCTCCCTCCACTCCCACTCCCTCCCGCTCCCTCGATTTCATAAAACTCTTGCCTTCTGTTCGCCAATGATAAAGCGAGCCTCACCCTTAAGCGAAATGCATCTCGAGTGAATTGTCAATCATTATATGAAGTAGATTTCCCGCCGCCGCCGCGACCTCTGACCTTTGCGTATTTGGGGGGGGGAGGGGAGGGGGGAAGGGAAGGGAGTGTGTTGCCCTCTGCCGCTTTAATCTCCTGCGCTCAATCATCTTTCCTCTTTCCTTGCTGCTCTCTCTCTCTCTCTCTCCCTTTCTTTCTTTTAATCTTTCTTTCTTTCTTTCCTTTAATTTCTACTCTTTCTCTTCTTTCTATTTATTTCTCTCTCTCTCTATCTATCTTCTATCTATCTATCTATCTATCTATCTATCTATCTATCTCTATCTATCTATCTATCTATCTATCTATCTATCTATCTTATCTCTATCTCTATCTCTATCTCTATCTCTCTCTCTCTCTCTCTCTCTCTCTCTCTCTCTCTCTTTACTTGTGTGTGTGTGTGTGTTTGTGTGCTTGACCGTGTGCGTGACCATGTGCGTGTACGTGTGCGTGAACCAGACTCCCTTTTCTCACAATGTTATGACAAACTCCCCACAACCTGGCTTGCCTCGGTCGCAGGAATCGCCTCTTCAATAAGACTCAAGCTTCCACGTCTTTCCCTTTATTTAACGCCTTTAAGGGATCAAAAGTCAGCCAGGGGTGAACACAGCGCACCTCCCGACAAAACATTAAGAGTAATAAAAACCCGTGAACACATGATATTTGAAGAAATAATAACAGTGATGATAATGATGATAATAACAATACTAATAACTATATACGATATATAATAGCGATAATATTGACAATGATAACAAAAATATTAAAAAAATAATAATGATGATATTGATAATGATATTAACAATGATGATTAAAATAAGGATAGTGATAATAAGTACGCAGATAAGTAAATGAATTCATAGATAAATTAATAAATTCATAGATAGATTAAGAAATTAATAAATAAAAATAAATATAAACACCGATTACATATGCCATTACAAATAGCCTCTCCTACCATCAATAAGATACAAGTAACACAACTTGCATCACTAACATTAAATACTAATCTTTCTGGGATAAAAAACACGAAATAAAATAGTCTGTCTCTAAATCAACAAAAAACGAGCTGATTAACATTACCCGTATCCAAAGGGCTCAATTTTATCAATATGATTTATCCATACGTTAATAATCCTCAACAGTGACCGTGTTTGGTACTATGGAAAGTGCTCTTTTTTTTTTTTTTTTTGGGGGGGGAGAAGTGAATTTCATACATAAAATGTTTAAAGGATTTACACCAAATACAACACTGCATTTTGTGTCTTGGGTAACACACAAACGCACACACACACACATGCAAAATGTTGTGGTGTGTGTGTGTGTGTGTGTGTGTGTGTGTGTGTGTGTGTGTGTGTGTGTGTGTGTGTGTGTGTGTGCGTGCGTGTGCGTGTATGCGTGTGTGTACGTGCGCATGGATATGAATATGTATAGATGAATGATGCTTGTAATGCTCTTTTCTATGCAAGACCGAGTTCCTGTGCAAATATGCGTCCCCGCGTGCGAATCCCCTCAGATCTGGAGGCTACATGATTTTCCTCGGCAAGTGTGAAGGGGCGAGGGAGGCGAGGCAAGCGACCCGGAGCTCTCGCGTTTTGCCTCCGCCTGCGATTAGAATTTCCTCACTTAATTTCGTTATTCCGAACGAGCGCGAAGCAAATCCTCGATTAATATTTGCTCATTATACAGGTAAATCCCTCGCTTCGTCGCTTCCTCTTCCCCTCCCCTCCCCTATCCCTTTCCCTCCCCTTCCTATCCCTTCTCCTCCCTTCTCCCCTTCCTATCCCTCCCTTTCCCTCCCTCCTTTCCCTTCCCTTTCCCTCCCCTCCCCTCCCTTTCCCTTTCCCTTCACCCTCCCTTTCCCTTCGCCCTCCCCTCCCTTTCCCTTCTCTCCCCCTTCCCTCCACTCGTCCTCTCCCCCTTCCCTCCACTCGTCCTCTCCCCCTTCCCTCCCCTCCCCTCCCCTTCTCTCCTCTTAGCCTCTTATCTCCACTTCTTCACCCTCTCTACCACCCTCCCCTCCTTTTGTCTTCTCTCTCTTTCCTCTCTTCCCCTCTCTTCCCGTGTCTCGCTTGAGTTCTATTTTTTCCTCTTCTTTTTTCTTCACCCACTTCTCCTCTCATTCTTCTCTCTCCCCTCTCCTCTCTCACCTCCCCTCTTGTTCCCTCTCTCTTCCCCTCTTCTCCTCTCTCCTCTCCCTCTTTCACCTTCGTTCTTTTCCTCGCCCTTTTACAAGGCAATATCTAGAAGGTTAATGAAATTCTCCATTCTTTTCTTTGATAGATTTTTTAACTTTTGGGTAAGAATCACGACGAAAAAATATATAGTATTAGAGAACTATGATCCTACGTGTAATAAAACGGAATGAGAGGATTTTTATATGGATAAAAAAAGGTGGAGCTGGGAATTTGTCAATAATCTTAGTGATGGTAAGAACAGAATTTAAAAAGGTAGTATAATTGCGATAGATTTTTATTATGAAGGTAGTGAGGGTCATCAACGCATAGGAAAGGCAATGGCGTTAATGATAACTACAATAAGAACAGAAACAGCAAATCATTATCATTATCATTGTTATAATCATCATTAGAACTATCATCATAATCATCACTATCATTATAACTCTTACCATCATCATAATCATCACTATCATTATAACTTACCATCAACATCATCATCGTCATCATAATCATCATCATCATAATCTAAATCCTCACCATCATCATTATAATCACCATTATTACCTAAATCACAATAATAAATCATAATAACAATAATACCACGATATCGCTTTCCACCGACCTCCCTTTAACCGTTACGCAGTCTCTTTAACGACATATTCAAACCTTGTCGAGTAATCTTCCGACTGAATGCACGGCCTCTGATTGGTCGATCCGAGTGAGGCCGGCAGTGATTCACAGCCAATCACCGAGCTGCATTGACGGTGACAGATTACCCTTTTATTTGTTTCATTTGTTGCCGGTTGCTATCTTCGTTTTCTTCTTCCATTTCTTCACTTTCTTCATCTTCATATATTTCTTTTTCTCCTTCTTTTTATCTAATTCAGTTATTTATTGATTTCGAACGAGCGAGATGGAGAGACAAATAGGCAAATACATAGATAAATAGACATAGAAAAAGAAAGAATGCGAGAGAAAGAAAGAGAAATAATCTAAAATCCGAACGAATGAGAAAAGCACATAACACAATAAAAAAGAAAGCAAGAACACATAAAAAAAAAACATACGAACGACAGAAAGAGAAAAAAATCATCAAACAAGAAAAATAAGAAACGAAAGCAAATGAAAAAAAAAAATCCCTCTATTTTTCACTCGGTTAAGTGAAAAACCCTCTTTAAGTGATTGGATGTAAATGACAAAATTCTTGAACGCGATGATGAACGAGCGACAGACGGGGGAAAAAATAGTTCGGATTGGAGGTTCAAAAGGTTCAATCAGCTGTTTATTTCGGGTTCCAGCGTGGGTGTTGAGTTTTTATGTAGACATCTGTATTTGTCGTTGCTGCTGTTGCTATTGTTGTTATTGTTGCTGTTGTTATTATCATTGTTATTGCTGTTTCAATTATAATTGCTATTATTATTATCATTATTATCACCATAATCTATATCATTATTGATATTTCAGTTGTGATTGCTAAATTATCATCATTACTATATTTATTAATTATTATATCGTTATTATCATTGGTGTCACCATTATTGTTTTTATCATTATTGTCATTGTAATTATTATCATTATCATTATCATTAATACCACTATTATTACTACTATAATATATTTATAATTGTAATTATTATCATTATCTATTATTATTATTATTATTATTATATATTATTATATTTATATTATTATCATTATTATCATTATCACCATCATCATCATTAATAGTTTTATTAGTAATAGTAGTTGTAGTAGTGGTAGTAGTAGTACTATTATTATTATGTTTTTTGAATTATTGTTATCATTAGCATTATATTGTTATTATTATTATTATTCATTATTTCATTATCATTACCATTACTATCCCTATCATTACTATTATCATGATGAGTATTATTATCTTTATTACTGTTATTATTATTATCATCGTTATTGTTATTTTTATTACCGTTATTATTATGATTATTATCATCATTCTTGTTATCATTATCATTGTTCGTATTATCGTTATCATTATCCTTATTACTATTACTCTTATTATTACTGATACTGTTACAATTGCTTTCATCATTATCGTCATCATCACCATCATCATCACAATCACATCACCACACCACCATCACTACCACCATCACCATCATATAAAATAAGAAGAAAATGACATTAACAACTACAATTAGTGATAAAGACAACCCAAGTTACGCAATCAAACTATTTTCGCCATTTAATTAACATCGAATTACACCGCAAGTTGAGCATCAGACGACTTCAACTTGAGGAAACAACAGAAGCGGTAAAAGCACCAACAAAAAATAAAAAAAAAAAAAAAAAACGAAAGAAAAGAGAGAGGGGGGGGGAAAGGGGGGCGAAAAAAACAGAACAATTCACTCAAGGAAGAAAATTATTCCGGGAATTGTGGAAAAGGGAAGAATGTGGAAACAGGAGAAATTGAATGAGGGGAATGGAGGAATAGGGAAGGTCCAGAGTAATAAAAAGAGAGAAAGAGATAAAAGAAGAATGGAAGAATAGGAAAGAAACAGAGTGAAAGGGGGGGGAAAGTAGAAAAAGAAGAACGGAGAGAAATAGGAAAGGAAAGATAAAAAGGAGAGACGAAGCATGAGAAAGAGAAGAAAGAGGAAAGAAAAGGGAGAATAGCAGAAGAAAGAAACAGAAAGAGAAAAAGAGAAGAGAGAGAAAAAAAGGAAGACTACAAAGTAAGCGAACTCGGAAAAAAGAGGAGAGAAGAAGGAATAACAGACAGAACGAAATAAGATAAAAGATAAGAAGAGTGAAAGGGTGAAAGGAGACGAAAAGACGCGTAGGAAGGAGCAGAGAGAGAAGGAGAGGGATATGAAAAGAGGGAGAGACTGATGGGGCAATAAAGTGCTAACTCCATCACTTTCCTCACACCCCTGTGTTGGGAGCTGGAGGGGTGGGGGGGGGTGAAAGGAATCTGTGCTGTCGTTCTGTTTCTCTCTCTCTCTCTCTTCTCTCTCTCTCTCTCTCTCTCTCTCTCTCTCTCTCTCTCTCTCTCTCTCTCTCTCTCTCTCTCTCTCTCTCTCTCTCTCTCTCTCTCTCTCTCTCTCTCTCTCTCTCTCTCTCTCTCCTCTCTCTCTCTCTCTCTCTCTCTCTCTCTCTCTCTCTCTCTCTCTCTCTCTCTCTCTCTTCTCTCTCTCTCTCTCTCTCTCTCTCTCTCTCTCTCTCTCTCTCTCTCTTCTCTCTCTCTCTCTCCTCTCTCTCTCTTCTCTCTCTCTCTCTCTCTCTCTCTCCTCTCTCTCTCTCTCTCTCTCTCAACATAAAATCTGTCTGTCTGCCGCCTGTCTAGTGATTTGTTTGTATATCTGTCTATCTGTGTATATGTCCTCCTGTTTTTGTCTTTCTATCTATCTGTCTGTCTACCTATGTACTTATTTACCTATTTTTTGTTTGTTTATTTATCTGTCTGTCTACCTGTCTGTCCATCTGTCTATTTATCTATCAACTTATCTATCTAGCTATCTATATCTTTTTATCAATTTATCAGTCTAACTACCTTCATATCCACTTAATCAATATTTTTTTTTATCAATTTAACAGTCTCTATCTTCTTATCTACTTACATCTATTTCCCTATCTGTCTACCTATCTAACGAACGTCTATCTACCCAATTCTCTGCCTTCAAATTGGACTTATTTTAGAAAAAAAAATCGAGCTATTATGCAAATCAACAAAATAATGATATATAATTTTGTTTGATACATCAATTTTAGGCCTAGGCAACTCTCAAACTCGACTCATTGCTAATTACCAATATCGCTTTTCTGTTTAATTAAGTCGCGTTGAGTGTGTCGAATGAATATCACCATGATAAAAGTTGTAATGCTTTGTTTATAATTTCGGGGTAAATATTGCAATTAGGTATTATTAAAATGTATAAATCGAGGGCGCGTGGTATTGTTATGGATAATATTTTTTTAATCATAATTCGGTATGATTTGATTATCATTTTTATTTTATTTTCTTCATCATCCTCAGGATTATCTCTCTTTTTCCTTCCTCCATTTTTTTCCTTTGGTCGTCAAAGTTGCAAAGTCATGCAACTTTCAACGAAACCACGGTTAATGGGGTTAGTGAAGGGGTAGGAGGGAGGGAGGGGGTGGAGGGGAGGGAGGTGAGGGTGAGGGGTGAAGGGAGGGGGTGGAGGGGAGGAGGTGGGGGTGGAGGGAGGGTGGGAGGGGAAGGGAGGAGGGTGGTGAGGGTGAAGGGAGGAGGGAGGGGGAGGGGTGAAGGGGGAGGTGAAGGAGAAGAGGGAGGAAGGGGAGGCTATTGCTAATGTTGCTCGTCCAAAAACACTATAGCTATCCTTTGCCTACCCTTCCCTATCCCTGCCTTTCCCTTTCCTTATCTTCCTCTTCCTTTGCTTTTCCTTCATCCTACCTGTCCTTCTCCACCTCCTCCCCCACCAATCCCCTCCACTCCCAATCCCTAGTCTACACCTCATCCCCAAATCTTTACCCTCCACCTATCTCCCAAAACCCACACCCCTCACATCTACCCTCCACCTCCCCAACCCCACCTCTCTTCAACCTCCTCTCCAACTCCTCCACCTCCCTCCCCAAATCCCCTCCCGTCCACCCTTCCCGCAACCTCCCTTACCCCTTCTCCTCCACCTCTCGTTATCCCCCTCCCTCCCCCACCCATCCAACCCCCCTCCACCCTACCCGTCCACCTCCTTCCCCCAAACCCAGCCTCCCCAACCCCATCCACCCTACCCCTCCACCTCCTTCCCCAAACCCAATCCCCTCCCCAACCCATCCACCCTCCCCTCCACCCTCCCTCTACCTACCTCCACCTCCTTCCCCCAAACCCAATCCCCTCCCCAACCCCATCCACCCTCCCCATCCACCCTTCCCTCACCCCGTCCCCCCTCCCCCCCCCAAACGAGCATTCAGGCACCCTACATGTAAACACAAACTGGCGAAAGTTTACGGCGTGATATCCAGAGGCTGCCTACCGCTGCGGGCGAGGTTGTGTATTGGCCCGAAAACACGGTGATACGCGGGGGCTGTGTTGGGGGTTTGCTCGTTTCGCGCCGCAACGTGTGGGGGTGATGGGGGGATTGCGTGGATTGGTTTGATGTGGGGGTGGGGAGGGGGGAGGGTGTGTGTGGGGTGGGTGGTGGGTGTGTGGGTGGGGGGATGGGTGTTTGTGGTGGGGGGGTGTGTGTGTGTGGAGGGGGGATGGTGTGTTTTGTGTGTGTGTGGTGTGTGGTGTGGTGTGTGTATGTGTGTGTGTGTGTGTGCGTGTGTGTGTGTGTGTGTGTGTGTGTCTGTCTGTCTGTCTGTCTCTGTCTGTCTCTGTCTGTCTGTCTTCCCTCTCCCTCGCTTAATACTGACTGATCTAGAAGTAATTACGAACTTTCGAGAATTTGGGATTAGCGGGAAACCAAGAGCACTTCCGTGAGAGGCACAAAGAGGTAACTGATTTCGAAAAAAAAATTGATATAAGTACGCATACACACACACACACACACACACACACACACACACACACACACACACACACACACACACACACACACACACACACACACACGTATATATATATATATATATATATATATATATATATATATATATATATATATATATATATATATATATATATATGTATATATATGTATATATATGTGTGCGTGCGTGTGTGTGTGTGTACACATGTTTATACACACACGAGCGTTAGTGAGCAGTATATAACAAGCAAAAGTAAGCCAGATTTTTTGCCGTTTTCCAAACAGGAAACCAGAATATACTGGAAAGCAGAGCTGTTTTATCTAAAATTAAATTCTGTGACTAACTCCCTCATATATTTACCCGGCGCTGAGACAGACTTCCAGGGTGAGAGTAATAAACATCAGGGCGACAATGAGCGTAAAGGAAGATAAAATACCCCTTTATTTTATACCCTTAAAGCAGTATGAAATATTTTCTTATTTTACACTCCCTATGTTTTTTTGGTATTCATGTCACCTTTCGTGTATTCATACTATTTTATATTCATTATTTCTCTCTGTATATCCGTATATTTATTCTTCTATCCTTATGTTTATTACATCAGGCTTATATCCTTTTATTCATATATTAATACACTAATAAGATAACGTCCCAAAATACCCTCCTAAAATAAATTCCTTCCCTCACCCGCCCTAAATATTTTTGTATTCAAACCGCCCTGTTTTTATGCCTTCTCGGACACAAACACCTTGCGAAATGTTGCCTTGACCCATTTCTTCGGGTAAAACACTCAGAGGCTCGTGTAAACATACAGACACGTGTGTACATATGCACAAAACTTACACTTTACCACACATAAGCCACATGTGTTGTCTTGTACATGTACACACTACGTATATACACACGCCACTTGTACATTGTATACATGCATACACGTACCGCCTTTACTTACAAACGCTACATGCTTACATACACACTATGTATCTACACACACCACATGCATATATACACATTACTTGCACATACAGATACTACAACGCATATATACACATTTCTTGTACGTACAGACACTACATACATATAAACATACTCCATTACGGTACAAACATGCTTGCATATAGAGTACTTTTGAAACAATAGCCTAACACTTGTATTTATGACATAATTAGAAGGGAAAACAACACTATGTATATATGTTTTGCAGAGCATTATATTCTCTCTCTCTCTCTCTCTCTCTCTCTCTCTCTCTCTCTCTCTCTCTCTCTCTCTCTCTCTCTCTCTCTCTCTCTCTCTCTCTCTCTCTCTCTCTCTCTCTCTCTCTGACTCACTCACTCACTCACTCTCACTCGCTCTTTCTCTCTAGCTTTCTATCTGTCTTCTTCTCTATCTACATTTCAATCTATATATCTATCTGTCTATTTATCTATTTCTTTGTCTGTCTGTATATTTACTTATCTGTTTATCTATATCCATATTTATTTATTTATTTACCTTTTCTCCATTTTGTCCTTACTTTTCCTCCTTTTCTTCACTCTTTTTTTCCCTTTTCCCACTTTTCTTCACCTTTTGCTACGCTTTTCCCCCTTTCTACATTTTTTTCTCATTTTCTCCACATTTTCCTATTTTTTCCCTTTTTCTACACTACACTTCTTTTCCCCTTTTCTCTACCTTTTTTCTCATTTCCCCTTTTCTTTGCCTTTTTCATCACTGTATCCTTTCTATCCACCTTTTTTCTCACTTTACCGGATTTTTACCTTTTTCCTTATTTCCCCTTTTTCCAGCTTTCTCAATTTTCCTCCCTTTCTTCATATATTTTCCAAACTTTATCTCTTTTCTCCATCTTTTTCTCATTGTCCTTTTTTCTCCATCTTTTCCTCATTTAACCCCTTTTTGCACATTTTTTACTAATTTGTTCCCTTTTCTTCCATTTTTTTCTCCTTTCCCCATTTTCACTACAATTTTTTTTCTCCCTTTTCCATCTTTTCTCCGCATTTTTCTTCCTTTTTCCCGTCCATTTCTCCACATTTCCCCCCTCTCCTCCCTTCTTTCTCTTCTCCTCTAGCCCCCTCTCGCTCCCTCTCTCTCTTCCCTCTCCCCTTCTCCTTCCCCTCTCTCTCCCCTCTTCCCTCTCTCTCCTCCTCTCGCTCCCTCTCTCTCCCCCTCTCTCTTCTCCCCTCTCTCTCTTCCCCTCTCGCCCCTCTCTCCTCTCTCTCTTCTCTTCCCTCTCGCTCTCTTCCCCTCTCGCCCCTCTCCTTCCCCCTCTCCCCGTTTCTCCCCCCTTACCCCCTCCGCTCCCCCCTCCCTCCCCCTCCGCGCCCTTCATCTTCTTTCTGCTGAAATTCAGTCCCGAATTCATGAACATAAAGTTGGGTCCACTTCATGACTTTTTTCTTTCCTTCTTTCTTTTCGTTCTTTTATTTTTTTCCCCTCTTTTTTTCCTTTTTTTCTTCCTTTTTTTAGAGAGAGAAAGAGAGAGAGCGATGTATTGACCTTCATTGTAGGTAAGGGGGTAAGGAGGGAGTAAGGAGGGGGGAGGAGGATGGGTTGGTGGGAGGGAGGGAGGGAGGAAGGGAAGGAGAAGAGGGAGGGAGGGTGAGAGGGAGGGAGGGAGGGAAGGAAGGAGGTAGGGAGAGAGGGAGCAAAGATGAGTAGGAGGACAGGAGGGAGGGAGGAAGGGAGGGAGCGAGGAAGCAGAGTTGGATTGGAGAATAAGAGAGAGGGAGCGAGATGAGTTGGGGAGGTAGAGGGAGGGAGAAGGGTACGGGGTATGGAGAGGGAGGTACGGAGGGAAAGAAAGGTGAAAGATGGGTAGGAGAGAGGGAGTAAGTGAGCGAAGGTAGAAGAAAGGGAGGGAATGAGAGAGGATAGAGAAAAAGAAAAAAGAAAGAAGAGATTTTGATAGAGAAGAGGGAAGAAAAAAATAGGAGGGAGGGAGGGAAAAAAAAAAGTAGAGGAGGGAGTGAAGGAGGGACGCGTAAGGGGAAGGGGAGAGGAGGGAGGGGGGGGGGAGGGGGCCTCCGGAAACAAGATAATGGTCCAGCTGTAAACTGCATTACCCGATGTCGCGATGTTGCACAGAATGTTGCAAGCATGAAGTGGCATTTATTTACGCACACAAACACGTATCGACAGACAAATATGTGTATGTGTGTGTGGGCGTGTGTGTACGCGCGCGTGTTTGTGTTCTTACTTAGTTGTTCTTTTGTGTGTGTGTGAATTGTGCGCGCGCGTGTGTGTGCGTGAGAGAGAGAGTGAGTGAGTGAGTGAGTGAGTGAGTGAGTGAGTGAGTGAGTGAGTGAGTGAGTGTATTTGTAAGTAAGCTTCTGTATATATAAATGTGTTTCTTTCCTTTTAAATGTAGCCAAGATCCACTGTGTTAACAGACGCGGCCCCACTTTCCGAAAATCTCCGATTCAAACTTAGCGACTAATCTAGAGTTTGAAATACGAGTGGCAACTTCAGCCTTTAGCAATATTGACTTTCCCACAGGAATGCTGGAAGTTCTCAAATACGAGGAATCCTTTTTTGGCGCCGAATAAAGTTGATTTGCCGAACTGTTCGCTCAGTTACGTCATGGCAGGGAGCTGACGTCATCATTAAGCCCCACCTCGTCAGGGTTGGGGAGCCAATCAGAAGGCGCTGCGGTTGGAATTATTCAACGGCCAAAGTGACGTTTAGAATTTTCATGGCTTATTCATGAAGTAGTAAATAAAATTTCTCTTTCATCGGGGACGGCACACCAAAGATATTACCATATTTCGACTCAAATAACGCGTATTTTTCGAAAATTATCATCAATAGCTCCGATGCTCAAGAATGACGTCATAAGCAGGCCCCGCCTCGATTCTGACGTCATAGAAAAGACCCAGATATCCATGATGACGTCACTACCCCTGCCTTCCCAAGAGAGACGGCAGAGCATTAAAACTGGAAAGAGATGAGAGAAGACGACAAAAAACACAAAGAAAGATGAAAGGGAGAGAGTGAAAAATAGCAATGAAGTGAAAATAAGAAAAAGAAAAGTATTGAGAACAGAGGATAAAAAAAAAAAAATGAAAATAACAGAAGAAAGAGAACCATTCAAAACAATGGAACCCAAAAAAATAAAAAAGAAAATAAACGAAGCATTACGATTATTAATTTTTATTTTTTTCTTTTTCTTATTCTTTCGTTTTGTTTTTTATGACTTTCTTAAGACCGACTTTTGTTTGTTTTTATGACTTAATTTTAATGACTATAGAGCTCATGGTTCCTACAAAGCCGATTGTCGAAAAACAATCATTTTTAGATTATTATTCTTTACACTATTTATAACGTTTTTTTTTTTAATCGAGATAAGTGAGAGTTTGAGAGAAAAAAAGGAGAAATAAGAAAAGGAGGAGGAAGAGAGGAAGGAAATAATGGAAATGCCGAATTATAGATTGGGGAACAATAAAAAAGTTTGAAGAATAGAAGAATGATATGAGAAAGAGATTGAGAGAGAGGGAAAGGACGGAGAGGGAGAGAGAAAAAGTAAGAGCGAAAGGAAAAAAAATAGAAAGAGCGAGAAAGAAAGAGAGAAAATTTGAGAAAGAAAGGGAGGAAGCGCGAGAGAAAAGGGTAGAAAGAACAAGAAAGAAAGAGAATGAGAAAGAGAGAGAGAGAGAGAGAGAGAGAGAGAGAGAACTAGAGGGTAAGAGGGAAAGAAAGAAAGAGAGAGAAAAGGAAATCAAGAAAGACAAAGTTGTTTCCTTTTTCTTCTTTTCTCCTACTTCCCATTCTCATGATCCCCTCCTTCTCTAACCATTCATATCCTTTATCTTCTTTCCCCTTTACAACCTCTCTCTTTCTCCTCTTATTCCTCCTTTACTCCCATCTTTATTTAGCCTCCCCACTTCCCCCATTCCCCCCTCTCTCTCGCTTTCGACCAATTGGCTCTGATTATGCGTCTTGGGGGGGGGGGGGATTTCATCGTCTTAAAAGATGAGGAGGGAGAGGGATAGAGAGGGAGAGGGGAGAGAGAGGGGAGGAAGGGAGAGGGGAGAAGGGGATAAAGGGAGGGGGAGGAAAGAGAGGAGGGAAAGGGGGGAAGGAGAAAGTGGGGAATGAGAGAGAGAGAGAGATTGGGGAGGAGGAGGGAGAGGGAGAGTGGGTAAAAGAGAAGGAAAAGGGAAGAGGGGGAGGGAGAGAGATAGGGAGGATAAGGAGGGAGAGGAAAGGGAAATAGAGGAAGAGAAGGAAGGAGAAAACCACAGAAGGTGAGAATTAGGGAAAAAGGGGGAATGAGCAGGAAAGGGAGATCGCGAAGGATAAAGGCATAGAAATGAATAAATAAATAAGCGAAGGAGAGGAAAAGAGAGAGGACTACGGAAGGTAAAGGAAATTGATAAAATAGAAAAAGAAAGAGAATATGAAGTAAAAGGTAGAAAGATGCGAGGGGAATATAGATTGAGAGGGGAAAGGGGGAAGTGAAAAAGGAAATGGAATAAGAAGTAGGAAGAAGAGGGGAAGGGAAGTGAAGGGAGAGGGGAAAAACAAGCAAATGAAAGGGAAAAGAGGCAGTGACGGGGAGGAAAAAGGAGAAAGTGAGGGGAAGAAGAGAAAGGGAAATTAAAGATAGGGGAAAGAGAAAGTGAGGAAACGTTAGAAAAAAAGGAAGTACGGAGAAATGGGGGAGAATAGATAATGGAAAAGAGAGAAAATCGGAAATAAGGGAAAATGAAAAAAAGAGAACTGAGGGAAAGGGGAAACAAATAAGAGAAAGGAGAAAGAGAGGAAATAAGGAGAAGGAAAAGGGAGGTTATCAATTAATGGAAAATAGAAAAAAGAGACCTGAGGAAAGGGGAACAAATAAGAGAAAGGAGAAAGAGGGGAAACAAGGGAAAGGAAAGGGAGGTTATCATTAAGAGAGAGAAAAAAAAGATAACTGAGAGAAAGGGAAAACAAATAAGAGAAACGAGAAAGAGGGGAAGCAAAAGGGAGGTTATCAATTAAGAGAAGATAGAAAAAGAGAAAGGGGAAACAAATAAGAGAAAAGAGAAAGAGGGGAAACAAGGAGAAGGAAGGGAGTTACCAATTAGATAAAAAGAAAAAGAGACCTGAGAGAAAGGGGAAACAAATAAGAGAAAAGAGAAAGAGGGGAAATAAGGGGAGGCGAACGGGAGGGCCTTAATTTACCGGAAGGCGTGCCACCTGCTCTCTTGCGATGATGTCTGGTCCTCTCAACACAAGCATCCTGCAGGGAGATGCTGCATGCGGGAGAGAGGAATCTGTCTTTGATCAGTGTCTTGGAGATGAAGGAGGAAGGAGGAGGGAGGAGGAGGGAAGGGGAGGAGGAGGGAGGAGGAGGAGGAGAGAGTGGGAGGGGCAGGAGAGAGGAGGAGGAGGGAGTGAGGGAGGGAAGGGGGGGGGGGAGGGGGAGGAGGGAAGGGGGAGAGGAGGAGGAAGGAGGGAGGAGAGAGGGGGGAGGGGGGAGGAGGGGGGAGGGGGAGGGAGGTGGAAGGAGAGAGGGGAGAGGGGGGAGAGAGATGGGTTAGGATGGTGGGTGAAGGAAGGGAGAGTAAGGGAAGGAGGAGGGAGGAGGAGGAGGAGAGAGGAGGAGGAAGGAGAGTAAGAGAAGGGGAGGGGAAGGGAAGAGAGGAGGAGAGAACAAGGGGAAGAGGGGGAGAGGTGAAGGAGGTGGGAGGTGAAGAAGAGGGAGGGGAGAGAGTGGAGACTGGATAACGAAGAGGGGGAGTAGGGAAAGTGGAGAGAGAAAGTGAAGGAGGGAGTAAAAAAGAGGAGGGAAGGAGAGAGAAACGAAGGGAGGAAGAGGTAGAAGAGTCAGGGGAGAAAGAGAGAGAGAGAGATGAGGTAGAAGAGAGGAGATGATGAATGAACGGAAGAAGAGCAGAGAAAGCACAGGGGGAATGAGAGAGGATAGAAAAAGAGAAAAAAAGAGGAGAGATTTGATAGAGAGGAGGGAAGAGAACGGGAAAGGAGGATGGGAAAGGAAAGAAGAGACAGATAGAAGAAGAGAGGGTAGGGAAGTGCGAAGTGTGAGGAGAGAGGAAAAAGAAATAAAG
>NW_020870129.1:160654-168154 GCF_003789085.1 Penaeus vannamei | reverse complement strand
ATATATATATATATATATATATATATATATATATATATATATATATATATATATATATATATATATATATATATATATATATGTATGTATATGTATGTATGTTTATTTTTTCTATTCCATAATACCGTTATTGATGTTCTTTAATTTATTTGATATTTTTTTCCACAAAAACGATATATATTTTTTTTCACAAATAGAGTATATCACATCAGCGAAGTTTTATACATGCGCCAATCCAGCAATAACAAATGCAATTTTCAACATCACATTTATCGATTTTTTTTCCTAATTCAGTTACAGGTTTCCAGCAAAGTCAGTTTCAGTGTAATTTTTATCCAGTACACAAAAAATCCTTCCCTTTATCCTAACCTGCCATGTAAAATATAAATGATTCCAAAAGTCAGCGCTTCATTGCATTGTAATTGTCCAAAAGCAATTACAGTTTAATCACAGTTATGTTGTTTTATTTTATTCAAGGAATGGAAAGTGTTTGAGTGTGTGTTTGTTAGTGTGGTTGTTTGTGTGTGTGTGTGTGCTTGGGTGTCTGCGTGTGGTTGTTTGTGTATTTGTGTACATGCGTGTGTGTGTGTGTGTGTTGTGTGTGTGTGTGTGTGTGTGTGTGTGTGTGTGTGTGTGTGTGTGTGTGTGTGTGTGTTTGTATGTAGGCATGTGTATGCGTGTGTGCGTCCGTGCTAATGTATGTGCGCGTGTGTGTGCCCGTAGCTTAAAAGGCATGTTTGTATGGATGAATATATGTATGCATGAATGTGCACTGCATATGCATGTATGTAAAGTTTATACAACGATCATACTGTAAACTGAAAATACAAAGCGTACACCAATAACTAACCCACCATTGTATACACGAAGAAGAAGAGATAAAAAAATAGATAAATAAATAGCCAAAAGAAAAATAGTATGAAGGAAACCCGGGTCTATTTCGCCTCTTAAAATTGCAATTCAACTTTGGAAAACTCTTGTGCAACAATTTATTTATAGATAAAAGGGAAAAGAAGGAAAGTTAAAAAGAGGCTCTTCACACGCCAGAAGATCCGGACCAAAGAAAGCAATAACGAGGAAGAACAAAGAGCAAAAGGTTGAGAGTTATGAAGCAGTGTTGAGAGAGAAAGGGGGAGGGGGAGAGGGAGGGAGGGGGAGAGAATGTGGGAGAGAGAGAATGTGTGAGAGAGAGAGGGGGGGGGTGAAAGTGAAAGTGAGTGAGAGAGATGAGAGAGATGAGAAAGAGAGAGAGAGAGAGCGCGAAAAAGCGAGAGAGCGAGACAAGAGACGAAGAGAAATTGAGATACGAAAGATAGAGACAGTGAGACAGATACATTCCAATTAACAATTCAAATAAAATAGAGGGAGAGACAGGGGAGAAAAAAAAGAGGGAAATTAGAAGAGAGAGAGAGAGAAAGAAAGAAAAGAGAGACAGAGAGACCCAGAAAAGATAAACAAACTGTAAAGAAAAAGCGGAAATAAGCGAATAGATAGATAAATAGATACACATCACAATCAGGTCACAGAGACTCCACCGAAAGAGACACTCTGACAGTAAGATGCACTTTCCTCGCTTTGCAACAGAGAGAACACGGGACCACCTATGACCAGGAGCACGTTGAATGTTGCATGCATTGTGCAAGAACGGATTCATTTCGTGTTTGGAAAATGGAGTCATCGCAGATTCCATTTGTAAACTATTGTAGCTTACAAATGGAAACTGGAAGAGAAAAATCTGGGCTTCCATTGGTGGGGGGAGGGGTGGGAGGGGGAGAGGGGAGGAAGATAGAATGAAGGGGAGGAAGGAGAGAGAGAGGGGGGATGAGGAAGAGAGAATGAGGGGGAGGGGGAGGAGAGAGATGGAAAGGGTGAGAAAGGGGAAAAAAGAGGGAGAGAGAGAGAGGACAGACAGAAAACAAGAGAGTGAAAAAAGAAAAACGAAAAAAGAAAGAAAGAAAAAAAGAAACGAAGAAAGAAAAAAAAAATTGAGAGACAGACACACAGACATCCAAACCACAAGGATTCTGTTCGTGTATTTATCTGAAAGATCGTCTGGTCTGTCAGCCCGCTTCCTCCAGAATACCAATGAGGTTTTACATGACTCTTAACAATCGAACGGCCCTTAATACCTGGATCAAAGCAATCAGCATCGGCGCTATTGGAATCCTCAGCTTAAGAGCATTTAGAGCGGGGAATGTGTTTCATTGCTGGCTGTGGGCGGGGTGGAAATATCGGGCGCGGGAACCGATAGGCACGAAGTAAAACAACGAAAGGAAATAAAGAGAGAGGGGGGAGGGAGAGAGGGTGAGGGAGAGAGGGAGGGAAGGAGAGAGGTAGGGAGGGGAGAGAGGGAGGGAGGGGGAGAGAGGGAGGAGGGAGGGAGGAGAAGAGGAGAGGGAGAGAGCATATATGCCGATAGACACTCATTGAAAATAGAAATATGGAAAAGAAAACGTATACAAGGGCCGATAGACACAAATTGAAAATAAAGAAAGTGAAAGAAATACGTGAACACAAGCCGACAGACACAAACAAATATGATAAATATGAATATAAGAAATGAAACCATAGGTAGAAAACATACGTTTGACGCAAACGCAGATGGACATAAGATATGAAATGAAAAATGATGCACATATGACAGGGATAAACAGATAGAAATGAAAAAGTGAAAATAGACCGATAATCTCAGAGAAATTAGAGCCTAAGAAACGAAAACAAAACTAAGAATACAAACAAAACTAAAAGAAAACAAAACTAAAAACACACAAACAAAACAAAACAAACAAAACAAGATCAAAAGCACAGCATAATTAAAAGATCAAGCGAACACAACTCGATAAATCTCGCACACAAACAAAAGAAATTGAAAAATAAAAGGGAGAAGTTAAGCAAACGCCACGCACGCACAAAACAAACAAAACACACACAAGAAGGGGGGAGAGGTTGAACAAGTACTTCTACCCCTCTCCCCGCTTATGTACATTTCTTGAATAGTAATTTGTAAGCTGTTCCTTGCTCTCAAGTTCTCCCTGGGCGATCACCTTGCTGCTTTAGGAATCTTCTGGAGGAGACGGGAAAGGGGGGAGAATGAGGAAGGAGGGATAGAGCTCCTGCAGGCAGAACAGAAGGAGTGAAGAGCGAAGATGGCGGCAGGGGAGGAAGGGAAACAGGGGGTAGCAAGGAGGGATAGAGTGAGAAAGAAGGAGCGAGGAAGGGGAGGAGGCGGGGAGGAAGAAAAGGGGGAGCGAAGGAGGGATAGAGCTGAAGAAAGAAGGAAAGGGATGAGGGAGGAGGAAGGATGGATGGAGTGAGAGAGAATGAGGAGGAAGGGGGAGGGGGGCAGGAAGGGAGGAAAGAGGAAAAGAGGGGATAGTAGTTGAGAAAGAACGGTCAGTGACAGGGACGGCGAGGGGGGAAGCGGAAAAGGGAGGAAGGAGGTGATAGAGTGAGAAAGGAGAGGAAGGGGAGGAGGGAGGAAGGTGATGGATGAGTAAGGGAGAAGAAGCGAGGGGACAGAGGGAGAGGGGGGAGGAGGGAGGAGAAGAGGGATTAGTGTGAGAAAGTGAAGGAGGAACGCGAAGGGGTGGAGGGTCGGTAATGTAAAATGAGGGGGAGGAAGGTAGTCGCACTAGAGCTTACGAAAGAAAGAAGAGAGGGACGGGGAGAGGAAGGAGGGAAGAGAGGGAGAAAGAGAGGATGGTGAGGCGGAAACAATAGGAACGCGAAGGAAAGGAGGGATCTATAGGGAGTAGTGAGCAGGAAAGAGGAGGAAGGTGGGAGGGGCTAGGGGAAAAGGGGGAGGAAAGGGGCGATAGAGGGGAGATTAGAAGTGACGTGGATGCGAGATGGAGGCGGAAGCGAGGCGGCAAGGATGGATAGAGCGGCATAGAAGGAGAAGGGGCACGGGGGAGGAAAGCGGGAAAAAGGAGGGGAGGCAAGGAGGGATAGATGGGGTAAGATCAGAAGGAGGCATGGGGGATCGATGCGCGGCGACGAGAGTTCAAAGCGAGAAGGAGGAGTAAGGAGAGATAGAAGGAGATGAGGGATAGAAGAGAGCGTAAGGGGAGGAAAGGTGGTTAGAGGGGAGATAAGAAGGAGATGGGGAGTGGAAGGGGAGCGAACAAGTGGGTAACCGGGGAGAAAGGAGTGCGGTAGAGGAGAAGGAGGAAGGGTAATGGAGGGGGGAGGGGAGGAAGGAGGAAAAAAGAGGGGAAGGAGGAAAAAATCTCATCCATTCCTCCCTCGTCTCTTCTTCACGTTTCCTCCTCAACCACAACCTCATAATTTTCATCCCCTCCCACTCCCTCATCTTCTTCGCCCTCCTCCTCCTCCTCCTCCTTCATCTCCTTTCTGCCTTCATCTTCCTTTCTCCTTGCTCCTTCTTTCTTTCTCTTCTTCTCTTCTCCCTTCCTCTTCCTCTTCCTCTTACCTCTTCCTCGTTCCTTCTTCCTCCTTCCTCCTCCTTCCTTAGCCTCCTCCTCCTCTCCTCCCTCCCCTTCTCCTCCTTTCACTCTCCTGTCCTCACTGCCTGTATGACTCTGTCCCTGCTTCGTATCCTCACTCTCCTCCCTTCCTCTCTCGTCCTGCTCTTTCCTCGCTCTTCTCTCCTTCGGCCCCCCTACCTCCCCTCCTCGCCCCCCTCCTCCTCTCCTCGCTCCCCCTCCTCCTCCCTGCCTCTCTCCTCGCCGCCCTCCTCCTCCTACCTCCGCCCGCCCGCCCCCTCCTCCCTCTCCTCCTCGCCCTCCCCTCCTCCTCCTCTTCCTCGCCTCTCCCCCCTCTCCTCTCCTCTCCCTCTTTCCTTCTCCTCTCCCGTCTTCTTCCTCCTTCTTCCTCCTCGTCCCGTATCCCTCGCTCCGACCCCCTCCTCCTGCCATTACTCCTTCTCTCACCCCCATCCTCTTCCCACTCCTCTCTCCTTCCTCCTCCCTCTTCCTCTTGCCTCCTCTCCCTGCGCTCCCTCTCTCCTCTTCCTCCTTCGTTCTCCCCCCTCCTCCTTTCCTCCCCTCCGTCCCCCGCCCCTTTCCTTCCCTCCTCGCGCCCCCCAATCTCTCGGGGCCCCCTCCTCCTCCTCGCCCCCCCCAATCTTCCTGCGGCCCCCCCGCTCTCCTCCTCCGTCGCTCCCCCCCTCCTCTCGTCCCCCCTTTCCCTTTTCCTTCAGCCCCCCTCCTCCTCCTTCGCCCCCCTCCTCCTCTCCCCCTCTCCCTCTTCCCCCTTCTCTCCCTCTCCCCTTTCTTCTCCCTTTCATCCTCCTCCTCGCCCCCCTCCTTCTCTCCTCTCCCTCCTCCTCTTCCTCTTCCTCCTCCCTTCCCCCTCCTACTCCCTATTCCTCCTCCCTCTTTCTCCTCCTCCTCCTCCTTCCCCTCCATCTCCTCTTCCTCCTTCTCTTCCTCTTCCTCTTCCTCCTCCTCCATCTCCTTCTCCAGGCACCTCAAGGGAGTGTTGAGGGAGAGAGGAGAGGAGAAAGGTCATCTTGGACAGCCCGGTAACAGCCAGGTCAAAATGACACCCTCATCCCTGTGAATCAATTTGGTGCGCGTGTGTGAATATGGTGTGGTGTGTGTGTGTGAGAGAGAGAGAGAGAGAGAGAGAGAGAGAGAAGAGAGAGAGTGTGTGTTGTGTGTGTGTGTGTGAGAGAGAGTGTGTGTTTGTTTGTGTGTTTGTGTGTGTGTGTGTGCGTGTTGTGTGTGTGTGTGTGTGTGTGTGTGTGTGTGTGTGTGTGTGTGTGTGTGTGTGTGTGTGTGTGTGTGGTGGTGTGTGTGTGTGTTGAGTGAGTTGAGTGAGTGAGTGTGATGTGAGTGAGTGAGTGAGTGAGTGAGTGAGTGAGTGAGTGTGTGAGTGAGTGAAGTGTGAGTGAGTGAGTGAGTGAGTGTGTGTGTGTGTGTGTGTGTGTGTGTGTGTGTATGTGTATATGGTGCGTGTGGGGGGGGGGGTGTATGCATTTCAGTTTATACATACGTATACTCGGATGGTCATTGTATATCTTCTGTATGTATTTATGAATGTATGAATGTACGCATGTAGATATGTGTGTATGAATATATCGATAGATGGATATCTGACGAAAAATAAACATAATAAGAACAGAAACAGAAGAAGAGAGCAACAAATGTGCTCACACATGTGTATGTGTGTTTACATGTACGTCCGTGTATGTATGTGCACGCGCGGCCCAATACATCTTTTTCACTCCAGTTAAATGCACATCGACTTCTAAAACGGGAACTGGAATCCTTCCCGAGCAGAAATATAGCGCAATGGTCGCTAAACAACGTATAATTTGCTTTTCAAATTGTCGCTCGCCGTTTCAGGCTGTCGACTCCGCTTCTTGGATTAGCGTCCTCGAGGTTTAGTGGCCGCCGGTTTTCCCTTCTCCTTTTTTTTTAAACATTTATCGTGACGGAAAATATTAGCTGAAGTTTGGGGGAATTGATGTCGTCGGGGAGGCATGATGTCACGGGGGGGAAGTGTTGCCGGGCGGGGGGGGGGGGTGCTGTGTTGTTGCACTTCGTCAATTTGTGTGTGGGTGCATGCATTAATGCGTGTGGAGAGAGAGAGAGAGTACGACACACACACACACACATACACACACACTACACACACATACACACACACTCACACCACACACACACACACACACACACACACACACACACACACACACACACACACACACACACACACACACACACACACACACACACACTCTCTCACACACACACTTCTTAGGCCCGATCATTGATATTACAGTAGATCTGTTGATATGTCGCGTGTGTATTCACACACAGATATACGATGGATAAATATTCACATATATGAATATATCCCAAATGCATATATACATGTACATACGTTGTACGTAGACAAATAGACAGACTGATAGACAGACAGACAGACAAAGAAACCGATACACAGACAGACAGAAATATAGACAGATAGACAGACAAACAGACCGATACACAGACAGAGAGAAAGATACAGATAAACAGATAGACAGAAAGATAGACAGATAGAAAGAGAGAGAGAGAGAGAGAGAGAGAGAAAGAAAAAGAGAGAGATGCATATATGTATATATATGCCTATCTGTCTTTCTTCCCTTTGCCTTGAGATCTGAGCCCGAAGCCGGCGATGTGGCTGACAGCGACACTTTCAGCGGTAAAACCACTCCGCATAAAGTCTACGGCGTCGCACTGCCGCATTTCACTACTACAGCGCCTCAGCATTATCCCGGACAAACGCTGAGATTTCTCGCGGCTCTGTGGGGGCTGTGGGTGTGAAATCCAAGATATAAAAGGATTCGTGATTCGAGGAAGGTTTTGTTATACTGAGGTGTAAAAGGAATGCTTATATAAACGCGATGTACCTTCTCTTGCTGTGCGTATTCCAGCAGAACACAAATATAAATATTTTATATAAAAGAAATCTAAATATAAGCTCTAACATGCATACAAACGAGCACACGCACATACGCGAGAGCGCGCACATACACACACACACGCA
>NW_020870129.1:135228-153054 GCF_003789085.1 Penaeus vannamei | reverse complement strand
ATGGGATAGACAAGATAAACGAATCAATAATATGATATATATATATATTATTATATATTATATATATATATATATAATATTATATAATATATTATATATTGTATATTGTATATATGGTATTATATGTATATATATATATATATATATATATATATATATATATATGTGTGTGTGTGTGTGTGTTGTGTGTGTGTGTGTGTGTGTGTGGTGTGTGTGTGGTGTTTGCATTTTTATTCCTATATTTCTTAAATGTAGAAAACTGATGGCAAAAAATCCCCCCCCCCCCCCCGCAACCCTGACCCTTGGAGAGTTGACAGAAGGTCTCAGTGGTCACGTGATCGCCTCCGGCAGCCTCTTTCTCTCCCTCTTCTTCTTCTTCTTCTTCTTCTTCTTCTTCTTCTTTTCTTCTTCTTCTTCTTCTTCTCCTTCTCTCATGACTTTTAGCGTAAGTAAGTAATGTGATTGTTTATCTATTCATTTAGCTTTGTGTCTTGATTTAGTCGAGAGAGACAGACAACAGACAGACAGACAGGACACACACACACAACAGACAGCAAAAAGCGAAAGATAGAAAAAGAACAAGAATCAGAAGGACATAGGAAAACAAAATAAATAAATAAAAAAAAATAAAAAATAAAAAAATGAAAAAATAAATAAAAGAAAGTCATGCAGACCCATGTCACACTTCCCCCGGTCCTCTCCCCCTCTCTCCACCCCCCCACCACCCCTCCCCCGCCCGCCCTCGCCTTCCTGACAGACGAGCACACACACCCATGGGCGCAATGTCCGACGGGTGGCTGTTGCAACGACCGGGCGGGCGTCCCGGTAACAGGAGAAGGGGGAGGAAAAAGGTAGAGAAAAAAATGAGAGGAGAAGGGGAGAAGAAAAAATGAGAGAAAAAGGGGAGAGAAAAAATGAGAGAAGAAGGAGAGAGAAGAAAGAACAAGGGGAGAGGAAAGGGAGAGAAGAAGGGGCGGGGAGAAAAAAAGGAGAGAGAAAAGGGGTAAAAATGGCGAGAGAGAGGGAATATAGGTAAAGCGATAGGGAGGGAGGGGAGAGAATGGAGAAACGAGTGAGGCTGTCAACGATGTGTAGTCAGACAAACAGACACTGATAGGTAGAAAGATAGACGGACAGATAGATAGATAAGTAGTAGGTAGGTAGGTAGGTAGAAAGAAAAGCAGATAGATGTGTGTATATACATATATATATGTACGTATATGTATATGTATATATGTATATGTGTATATATATATATATATATATATATATATATATATATATATATATATATATATGTATGTATGTATGTATGTATATAATTATATATATAGTACAACACCCACACACACACACGCCACACGCACACACACACGCACACGCACCACGCACGCACACGCACACGCACACGCACACGCACACGCACGCACACAACACACACACACACACACACACACACACACACACACACACACACACACCACACACACACACACCACACACACACACACACACACACATATATTATATATATATATATATATATATATATATATAATATATTATATATATGTGAGAGAGAGAGAGAGAGAGAGAGAGAGAGAGAGAGAGAGAGAGAGAGAGAGAGAGAGAGAGAAGAGAGAGAGAGAGAGAGAGAGAGAGAGAGAGAGAAATCTAGAGAAATCTAGAGAGAAATAGATAGATAAACAGACAAACAGAGCGATAGACAGATATACAGATACAAGCACAGATACACATAAGGACGTGAATATCGATACAGAAACAGACACAGAGAGATGGCTAGATAACCGGGTAGACAAATGCGAGCGTTGGAGCAGGTCAGTGGTATGCGACGCACGCTCTCGCCCTAATTGGTGGTTCGTCGTCCGGGGAATATTTTATAAATTAATTACTGCGAAAATCCTAATCCTCGAAAATATTTTTATTTTTTTTTTTATCTTATTTTTATTGTTTAGTTCTTGTGTTATTGTTATTGTTATTGATAGAGAGAGAGAGAGAGAGAGATTGATTGATTGATTGATTTTGCTAATTATTTTTTTATATCGGTTTAGGCCGTGATTTGATGCAATATTGGATTGTAATATATAGGGAAATTTGGACTATTTTGGTACAAACTGCTACTCTGAGGAAGAATGTAGACTGTGGATTGGATCGACGTAGAGAAGGACGAAGGGAGGAAGAGGGAGGAGCGAGGGAGGGATGAACGACAGGAGGGGAGGGAGGAATGGAATGAGGGAAGGAAGGAGGGAAAGAGGGAGGGATACAGACAGACAGAAGGGGGAAGGAATAAGGAAGAGAGTGAGGGGGGCAGACAGCAAAACAGAAAGACTAACAAACAGACATACAGACGAGAAAAACTAAAAGAGCACGAGAGACAAACAGACAGAAACATACAAAGAGACACAGATGTAAACATGAATGCAATATAGAACATGTAACCTGTACATAAATGAACTGATACGTGCATCTATACATAAATGAACGAGATACAAATGAACAGGTCGAGCCAATCTGTGAAATATGCACCAGTACATGGCGATTCCCTTTCCACTAAACCCTAACTGACAACCCTGACAGAGTGTGGGGCAGGGGGGAGGGGAAGGCTTGTAGTAGAAGTTAGTACTGCTGGGAAAGTCGGGGGGGGAGGGCTGTCTGCTCACCGGAGAGAGGAATGAGACAGGGCCGCTGCGCGAAAGTTTTTATTAAAATGTGTGTGGGAGAGAAAGAGAGAGGGGGGAGAAAGGGAAAGAGAGGAGGAGGAAAGGGAGAGAGAGAAAATTTGTATTTTACTTTATATATTTATTAAAAAAAAAAAAAAAAAAAAAAAAAAAAAAAAAAAAAAAAGACAGACAAATAATAAAAAAAAAAATTTTTCATTTCAGTATAGCTTTTATGTAACAGTCATTGCTGTTTTTGTTCGAGTGGATGTTATTGCCTTTTTGTACACTTTCGTCTACTTTTATTACTCTTTTACACTTTCCTCTCCTTTTTTTCTTACTTTTTCCTACTTCCCTCTCCTTTTTTCTTACCTTTTCCTACTTTCTTTTCCTTCTTTCTTTTACTTTTTTCTACTACCCTCTTATTGTTTTTTCTCTTTCCTACTTCCCTCTCCTTTTTTCCCTACATTTTCCTACCTTCCCCTCCTTTTTTTCTCCTACTTTTCCCTACTTTCCTCTACTTCTCTCTCTTATTACCCCTCCTTTTTTTCTCCTACTTTTCCCTACTTTCCTCTCCTTCTCTCTCTTATTACCCCTCCTTTTTTGCCTCCATCCTCGCCATTTACGGTCGAGAAAGCCACGCCAGGGTGTCATAAGCCCCGCCTCACGCGCCGCTGATCTCACAAGCACTCGCATGGGTTACGGCCGCCAACCCAGCGCCGTTTGTGCGATGTTCCCGTGATATTAAATTGCCGCTACGCACTGTTTGTGTTTGCGCTTCTTGGGCAGGGCAATGCGTTGTCGGCGGGGTGGTTGTAAAGGCAGGGTTGTGGGTGTTTGGTTGGGTGGTGGTTGTAGGTTGTTGTTGATTTTGTTGCGGTTGTTTGTTGGGTTGTTGTTGTGGTTGTAGGTTGTAGGTTGTTGATTTTGTTGTTGTTTCGTTGGTTGTTTGGTTGGTTGTTGTTGTGTTTGTTTGTGGTGTCAGCATGTCTGTGTGTCCATTTACTTGTCTTCATAGATTCGTTTACCTCTTTACTTCTCTGTCAATCTATCTATCTATTTATCTCTCCATTTATCTTTTTATCTACGACAAAATAATTGAAACGTAAAATTATAAAAATAGTTATGAATATTTTATAATAATCATGATAATATTAATAATAGTAAAAATAATAATAACAATAATGATAATAATAATAACAATAATGATAATGATGATGATGATAATAATAATAATAATAATAATAATTATTATTATTATTATTATTATTATTATTATTATTATTATTATAGTATAAACAGTTTAGAGTAGCAAAATGAGAGCAGATGATAATAAAATACTAATGATAAAAATGACAAATAGAAACAAATGAAATAAAATGAAAGTAAAATCTAAGTCCTCCCAGGAATTTCCTCTCGAATTTCACCCTTTTCCAAATTCATCATTGATCAAAGTCACCGACGAAGACATCTACGAAGTCACCGACGAAGACATCTACGAAGTCACTGACGAAGATGTCTTTTTTCTGCCTTTCATGTGCCTTCAAATTACGTTCACTTCAGAGCGGAGTTAATGGCGAAGGACAGGTAGAATCAGAAAGGAAATTTGGACGTGACTTTGTGCTGCCATTTCTCTTTGTCTGTTTGCATGTCTGTCTTCTGTATCTCTTTTCTCTGATTTTGTTTTTTTCCTGTGTGGTTATAGGTTGTTTTCTTTCTGTTTGTTGTTTTGTTTCCTTTCTCTCGTTTGTTTGTTTTTGTTTGTTCTCTCTCTCTCTCTCTCTCTCTCTCTCTCTCTCTCTCTCTCTCTCTCTCTCTCTCTCTCTCTCTCTCTCTCTCTCTCTCTCTCTCTCTCTCTTCTCTCTCTCTCTCGCTCTCTCTCTCGCTCTCTCTCTCGCTCTCTCTCTCCTCTCTCTCTCTCTCTCCTCTCTCTCTCTCTCTCTCCTCTCTCTCTCTCTCTCTCTCTCTCTCTCTCTCTCTCTCTCTCTCTCTCTCTCTCTCTCTCTCTCTCTTCTCTCTTCTCTCTCTCTCTCTCTCTCTCTCTCTTTTTGTAAATGTATTTCTTTATCTTTGTGGGAAAGCAGGGAGGGGGAGGGGGGAGGTGTGTGGGAGTAGTGTGTGTGTTAGAGCTTGTATGTCTATCTGTCTGTCTGTCTGTTTCTCTGATTAACTGGCAGGTCTATCTGTCTTAGTGTCCGATTTCCGTCTGTTTTTCTACCTATCTGTCTGTCTGCCAAACTGTATAACATTACAATACATTTATTTCAAGTGTTTTGTCGTGTCCTTTAGTACAGTGATGTCGACCCAAGATAGAAAAAATGAATATGATGTAACAGTGATGATGATGATAACAATGATAATAATGATGATAATAATAAATATTATTATCATTATTGTTATTATTATTATTATTATTATTATTATTATTGTGATAATAATGATAATGATAATAATAATAATAATATTTGTAGTGATATTGATAACAATAATGATAATATAATGATAATGATAACAATGATAATGATAATGATAATAATGATGATCATGATAATTATAATAATTATGATAATGATGATAATAAGGATGATAATGATAATGATAATAATAGCATTTCAAATAATCATCGTAATTTCCCGTTAAACTTCTCCGACAAAAAATGCCCCACCCCCTCCCCCTCCCCCTCCCCCGCTATACTTACCCCTCATCCCCCTGGCTTCATCTCTTCCACTATGACCTTTTATGACCTTTTATGGAAGTAGTTATGAGAGAGAAAAGAAGAAGAAGAAGAAGCCCTCTCGAAAGGGTTAGGTCAATTGCCTACTTTTCTCCTCCTATGATCAGCTTTATAATTCGATTGGCATTTTCATCAGCATCTGTTGTGCATTTTTGGTTTTCGTTTTTCCGGATCGTTTTTGTTTTTGTTGTTGATGGGGTTGTGGGTTGTTGTTGTTGCTGTTGTTGTTGGTTGTTTTTGTTGTTGTTGGAGGTATATATGTACGGAGATGAAAGACAACGTATAGAGAGTAAAATAATACGTTATTTATGTATTCATGATTATAGGAAATATGAATATGTAATTAATTTCACTCCATCTTAGTAATAGATACATGAAAAACTAGTTGAATTTTGCAATAATCTGAGGATATACACGCATGCATATATCTTCCACATACCTATACATGTTTACATGATTTTCTGCGTTAATTTTTTTTTTCTTTGTCGTCATCTTCTTGTTCGCCTTTTCTTTCTGCTCCTCCTCCCCTCTCTTCTTCCTCTTCCATTTTTTTTTCTTTTCCATTTCCTCTTTATTTTTTTTTATTAATTATTTTTCTTCCTTCTCCTTCTCCTTCTCCTTCTTCTTCTTCTTCTCCTTCTTCTTCTTCTGCTGCTGCTGCTGCTTCTGCTTCTTCTTCTTCTTCTTCTTCTTCTTCAACAACAACAGAAACAATAACAACAACAACAACGATAACAGCAATAAAACCAGTCATAAGCCCCGCCCTCCGCCAGTGCACCCGTGAACGCGCGCGGGTCAACATGCGAGCGACTCCTTCTGCGGTGTCTTGCCAGGCGGGTGACTTGCTCTTTCGCGAATCAACGCCAAAGGACCTCTTAAGCCGCGGGAATCCGATCAGTAAGGCAGGATGTCGCGCAAACAATGGCGGAGGAAGGATATTTGGTTGGGTGGATAATAGTGTGTTGTTGGTTAGAGAGAAGGATGGGGAATGAGGGAGGGAGAGAGGGATGGAGGGAAGGGTAAGAAGAGGGGGAGGGAGGAAGGGAGAGGGGGGCAGAGAGAGAGAGAGAGAGAGAGAGAGAACGGACAGAGATCGATATAGATAGAGAGAGAGAGAGACGGGCAGAGATCGATAGATAGAGAGAGAGAGAGACGGGCAGAGATCGATGGACAGATAGATAGAGAGTGAGAGAGAGTGAGACAGACAGGATGAAGGAAATCCACAGAGACAGTAATATACCTTTGCTAGTTCGAATACACCCACCTTCATTCACCTTGCTTCTTCGTCTCTCCCTTCTCCTTTTACCGTCGTTTCTCCATCCCCCCTCTCTTCCCTCACGGAGAGAAGAGAGGAGAGAATACACTGAGAAAGTAACAGAAAACAAAAGATTAGAGGGAAGTAATGGAGAAAAAGTTAGTACCTCTGTCAGCACCGGTTGCTGTGAAAGTCTCAAGCAAGAATGAAGTTATGTGTAAAGTTGATGTGTAAAAATGCCGCTTTTAAAGTTCCAGAATAGAATTGGAAATGTGAAAGTGTAAAGACATATACGAAAAAAAGAAAAAAATAGGGGGAATTTGCAAAAATGCCGCTTTTAGAGTTCCAGATTAGAATTGGAAATCGGTAAAGCGTAAAGAAATACATGAATAAAGATAAATAAAAGGGCCAATTTCAAAACTACAAGAACGCTTACACACAAAGAAAATGGATATTTTTAACCCCATAAACCCATTTTCAACACACACCCGATCCCTTTGGCGAATCCACTCACTGGAAACCACTCCCGAGAAGTTAAAAAAAAAAAAAAAAAAAAAAAAAAAAAAGTTTAGCTGTGACATAACAAGACAATCAACATGCAAAATACACTATAGGTCAGAGGTTGAAGGGGGGGGGAGGGGAGAAGGACGTGGAAGAGGGAGGAGAAAGATGGAAAGGAAGAGAGGAGGAGGAGGAAGAAGAGTACTGGGATGGAGAAGGAGGTGGAAAAAGGGAAAAAAAGGAAAAGGGAAACTGAGGGAATAGGATGGAGAAGGGAAAGAGATAGGGTGGGAAGGAGAAGAGGAGAGGAGAGAGGAGAAAAGAGGAAAGGGACAGGAAAAAAAAAAAGTTATATCTACGTTATAACAGCCAAGACATACGTCAGTGATATTATACAAAACCAAAGGTATTCATGGAACACTACATAGTGCCTACTGACTAATAGAAAGACCGACAGACAGACTTGCAGAGAGACAGACAGACAGACAGAGAGAGAAAGAGACAAACAGACTGACTGATAGAAAGACAGACAGACAGGCTTACAGAGATAGAGACAGACAGACAGACATAGAAAGACAGACTAACCAGGAGAAAAAAAACAGAAAAATAGATAATTTATAGAAAAAAAAAACGCAAAACTTACAACCATTAAAAAATACGCATCACACACACAAAATATAGAAAACAACAAAAAAAATTAAATCTCAATTACAAAACATCAACAATAAGAGCGAACATCAATAAAGTAATAACCTCTGTATTTCCTAACCTCACTCCGAGTCACTTGAACCCAGGGTGCGCTTGTCCTCGCTGCCTAAACAGAGCAGGGGATTTGGCTCGTGCGGGCGGAATGAAGCGACGCACAGACAGACAAGACAGACACAAGTAGGCAGAGAGGTAAAGATGGAATGAAGCGACGCACACAGACAGACAGAGACAAGTAGACAGGCAGAGAGGTAAAGAGAATGAGAGACGACGCGCAGAGACGAGAGAGAGGAGGAGGAGAGAGAGAGAGAGGGTGGGAGAGAGAGAGAGAGGGTGAGAGAGAGAGAGGTGGAGAGAGAGAGAGAGAGGGTGAGGAGAGAGAGAGAGAGAGAGAGAGAGAGAGAGAGAGAGAGAGAGAGAGAGAGAGAGAGAGAGAGAGAGAGAGAGAGAGAGAGAGAGAGAGAGAGGTTAGTAGAGAGGGCATTGTTGGCTTCGGGAACACCCATATCATTATATCTGAAACACTTCAACTTTAATATCGCTTTAGTGTGATAATGCAATATTAATTTATTAATGAAGGGACCCAAAATATTTCGCACTTAATTAATACATGCATCTTTCGTGCTGTTATACATGAGGTAATTATGATGATGATGATGATGACAGCGAGAACGATAGGGCTAAGAATATGAATTCTGATATGTTATGATTATAACAGTAATAATCATAACAAAAATAATGATAAAGATAATGGTGGTATTTATCATCCTTTCGATGATGGTACTGACAGTGATAATGATTTTTATAGTGTTGAGGGCAATAATGATAGCGGTGATGATAATATTGATGATGATGATGATGTGAGGATCACTCACTAAGAAGTCAAAGGTATTTGTTTCCAGCTACGAGGGTCCCTCTTGGCGAGCCATCACCTCTAGTTGTTCACACACATTTTGAACGCTTTGTCACGCCACGACTTTCTTGGTCGTTCTATTGCCCCCGCTCAGCACTGTCTCTGTAGGAGACATCCTGATGGGCTGGGTCATCCTTGGGGAGTCGAGCTCGACTGGCGGGAGACATAATCCTGCCAGCTGATCTGACGTTGGGACCTATTGCGAAAGGTGCCTAGTGGAGAGACTAAAGCAAGACTAGGGTACAGATTTCACTACCACACAGCAGCAGTTGCAATATCAGGGCCTTGTAGACATAGATACTCTTTTTGAGAGTGTGACCCCCATCGCCAGGCCAGTCCATCTGTAAACCTCCTGGGCTGATGAAATAGTTATAAAGTACATAACAAGTGCTGACTCGGTTGTTTAATTTGAGACACCCTCAAAGATCTAGATCTTGCTCTTGGTCCAAAAGCCCTCTAGCTTGATTTCGCTTGCTGCTGGTGCATTGAGAGTCGCCACTGGGATCTCCTAAGATTCAAATAAGATGGCAATATCATCAGCAGAGTCTAGTTGGGTTATTTTGCTCTTACCCAGCGTTGCCCAGCCTTGACTCTGGACGGCAGCTCCACCCTTTATCCCATACAGACAAGTGTTGTAAAGCGCTGATGCAAGAGTATGGCTTATTGTGAAGGTGCAAGGAGAGAATCCTGATTGCAGAGGAATCTAGTGCCCCAATAGCTTTCTTAGGAGGAGGATTGCGAGCGCGTTGTTGGGTATACTGAACAGTGTAATACAGAACTATTTTCTCCACACACCCACTTGCAAATGCATGTGTTCATATATAAGTGCATGCATTCATCCATGTGTGTTTGTGTGTAACTAAACGCGCGTGCAGCACAGTAACAAAATCTAATTTCCTGAACTCCCAACCAAACCAACCGCATTTTCCTTTTTTTTCCAGACATGGTGACCATCGTAGCGTCGGTGGTCGTGCTGGCCAACGGCACGGGCGGCCAGGTCGTGTCAGCGGTTCGCGGGCTGCGGTTCTTCCAGATCCTTCGCATGGTGAGGATGGACCGGCGGGGAGGCACGTGGAAGCTCCTCGGCTCAGTTGTTTACGCGCACAGACAGGTAAATGCGGATTCCGGATTCATGCTTACGCGAACGGGAGGTTACGTTTCTGTTTTTTGTTTTTGTTGTCGTTGTTGCTGCTGGCTTTATCGTTCGTAAGACTGGATTATAATGGATTCTTATGGATATGTGGAGGTGATGAGTGCGATAAGGATTATATTTAAGGCTTATAATTACGATTGTGTTGGAGGAGACTCAATAATGGTGACAATAACCATGACACTATTCATATATATGGCGATGAATATAACAATGATCGTTACAACAACAACAACAAAAACAGCAGCATCAACAACAATAACAAAATATCCGCATCATAACCAAAAAAAAAAAAAAAACATTAGAAAATATCCTTGACCCCCAAATCCCCGCTTCATCTTCAGGAACTGCTGACCACAGTCTACATAGGCTTTCTGGGTCTCATCTTCTCGTCGTTTCTCGTGTACCTGGTGGAGAAGGACATAAACGACAACTTCAAGACCTTCCCCGACGCCCTCTGGTGGGGGGTGGTAAGTCCGAGGGCGTTGCTCTTTTGTTTTGGCGGGCTTTTCGGTTTTCAAATTTCGTGGGTTTCGTTTTGTTTTTTTTCCCCCTTATTTTTGTAATTTGGTATTATTTTTTGTTTGTATATGGTGTTTTTGATTGGTGTTATTGTTTTGTTTTTTTGTCATGTATAAGGTGTTTTTTATTTTATTTGTTTATTTTATGTTTTTTTTCAGCATGGTACTGCCTTTTTTTCTTTTCTAAAGTTTCCTTCTTTTTTAGCATTAGGTTTCCCAGGTTTGACTTTTTTGTGTTTTTTCTTTGAGGTATTATTTGTGGGGGGTTCTGTATATTGTATGATATATGCATATATGAATATATTTTCTCTAACGGTCTTTTTTCTTTCGTTTATCTACTTTCCTCTTCCTTCTCCTCCATCTACACCTCCACCACCACCACTTCCACTCCACCACTTCCACTCCACCATACCACCCCGTTTCCTCCTCCTACTCCTCCACCTCTTCCTGCTGTTGCTGCTGCTGCTGCTGCTGCTCCTCCTCCTGCTCTTCCTCCTCTCCTCCTCCTCCTCCTCCTCCTCCTCCTCCTCCTGCTCCTCCTCCTCCTTCCTCCTCCTCCTCCTCCTCCTCCTCCTCTCCTCCTCCTCCGCCACCACCTCTTCCTGCTCCTTCTTCCACCTCTTCTCCTTCTCCTCCTCCTACCTCTTTCTCCTCCACCACCTCCACTTCTACATCCACTTCCACCTCTTTTACCTCTTCCTCCCCTTTTTCCTGCTTTTCCACATCCACCTCTTCCTCCACCCCCTCTACCTCCTCTTCCCCCTCTCCCCCCTTCCCTCCCTCCTCCCTAACCATTCTATTCTTTCCTCCACCCCCACCTCTCCTCCTCCTCCTCTTCAACCTCCACCTCCTCCTCCCTTCTCCCTGCCCCCCTTCCCCGTCCCTCCCCTCCCCCACCTTCCCCTCTTCTACCACCTCCCCTCCCCTTCTACCCCTTCCCCCCCTTCCTCCCCCTCCCCCCTCCCCCTCCCCTCCTTCCACCACTACCACCTCCTCCACCCTCCTCTTCTACCACCACCACCTCCTCCCCCCCCCTCCTCCCTACCACCTCCTCCCCCTCCCTCCCCCTCTACCACCACCACCTCCCCCCCCCTCCCCACCCTTCCCCTCCTCCTCCCCCTCTTCTCACCTCCTCCACCATCCCCCTCCCCCTCTTCTACCACACCACCATCCCCCTCCCCTCTTCCACCTCCATTCCTCCACCATCCCCCTTCCCCCTCTTCTATCACCTCCACTTCCTCCTCCACCATCCCCTCCCCCTCTTCCACCGCCTCCTCCTCCAGATCACGCTATGCACGGTGGGCTACGGAGACGCCGTGCCCATGACCTACGGCGGGAAGATGATCGCCTCCGGATGCGCTCTCTTGGGGATCTCCTTCTTCGCGCTGCCGGCGGTGAGTCCTGCTGCGCCTGGCTGGTGGAAGGAAGGAAGAAAAGGAAGGAAAGAAAGGAAGGAAGAAAGGAAGGAAGGAAGGAAAGGAAGGAGGGTGTTCGTTGGAGTGATTGTGGGTGTGTGTGTGTGTGTGGGTGTGGATGTGAGTGTGGGTGTGGGTGGGGGGTGGGTTGGGTGTGTGTGGGTGGGTGTTGTGGGTGTGGATGTGAGTGTTCATAGGAGTGCTTGTGTCTGTGTGTGTGGGTTGTGGGGGGGTGGAGAGAGGGAGAGAGAGAGAGAAATGAGAAATGAAAAGAGAGTAACAAAGAAGAGAAAGAAAGAGAAAAAAAAAACGCTAGAGCATAAAAAGCAACCCACAGACCCCACCCACCGAGACCTCCCCCTCTCCCTTTCTCCCCCACAGGGTATCCTCGGCTCGGGGTTCGCCCTCAAGGTGCAGCAGCAGCAGCGGCAGAAGCACATGATCCGCCGACGCCAGCCCGCCGCTACGCTCATCCAGTGTCTATGGCGATGCTATGCGGCCGACGAGCACTCCATGTCCGTTGCCACCTGGAAGATCCACCAGGTGCCTCTGCCGTCGCCGCCCTCGTAAGTTGCGCCGTCGGCAAGTTCGGTCCTGACGGGGAGAGCTCTCGGGGTTGTTGGGACAGTCAGCTGTTTTAGGTCGGGCGATCAGCTGTTTTGGGTCGGGTGATCAGCTGTTTTGCGTGGGGTGATCAGCTGTTTTTGGAGGCTTGGGTTGGATTTGGTTCAGTTAGTGGAGATGTTTTGAAATTTACAGGTGGAGGCGAAGTATTTATTATGTTATTTATTTATCGGTCATATGGGGTTTTATGTTTGTCAGTAGAGTTAACCATTATGTTAATTTGTATTTTTTTTTTTTTTTTTTTGGGGGGGGAGTCGAGTATTATCCTATGTAATTAATGAATCAACTATTTGCAGTTTGATATTTGTTATTTACAAATGGTATTTCCATTGTCGACTTCTTTTTCAGATTTTTTGGTTTTCCTTGCCGTGAAAATTATCCAAAGTAATCAATTTCACTTATTTTGATTTCTTGTTTGCGTTGTAGGATAACTGATTTGCGGATTATTGTTGGTACTTTATTAAATGTTGATTTGTTGTATGTTAGATAATAATTCTATAGATAGATAAAGGGTATTTACATCTCCATGAAGCGATTAAATATACGTGCTCACTTTTTTTTTCTTATTGTAGTCATTGGTATTAAATGTATATTTTTTATACTTCTTTTTTAAGTACCAAATTAGAAGTAACCCTTTCACTCCACCAGAATTTCCTACCTCTCTCTCTCTCTCTCCCTCTCATTCTCTCCTTCATTCCCTCCCTCATATTCCTCTTTTAAGATCTATCATTACCTAAATTTAAGTCTTGATATAACGGAATTTGTATTTAGTATAACGTTTCACTTGTTTCGCTTAACACTATCACGCTCAGTCACTTTAAGCTAATTTGCGTGAACATATTTTTAAAAAATCGTAATGTGTTAAATGATGAAATTAGATTTCATTGTATGATTCGGAAGGAAATGTAAATATAGAATATTGATAATGATGATAATGAGATATTATGGATAATGATGATAATGTTGACAAATGATAAAAGTGAGGAGGAGGAGGAGGAGGATGGAAACGATAATGATGATAACAATGAATTTATATCAATAATAAAAACAACAAGAATAATGATAATGATAAAAATTACTGTACTTCTCACTGTTTACTTTTTTCATGATCATCATTATTGTTATTATTATTTATATTATCAACATGATTATCATTTTCAATAATATCATCATCATTACCATTGCTATTAGTACTATGATTGTTATCATTAGCATTATAATAGCATGATAAAAAGAATATTATGCTATTATTATCATGATCAATATTATTATTATTATTTTCATTATTGTTATCATTCTGTTGTTATTAATATTATCATTATCATTATCATTATTATTATTATTATTATTATTATTATTATTATTATTATTATTATTATTATTATTTTAACATTAAATGCTAATATTATGATAATAATGATTAATGATATGATAATGCCACTATTAATAATATAACATTATATAATAAATAATGAATAATGATAATGATGCTAATGATAATACTGATAATCATAATAATGGAATATTAATAATAGAATATTAATAATGATAATAACAGTAATAATATTATTATATAGGATAATGATAAATAATAATAAATAATAAATAATAATAATAATTATAAAATAATATAAGTAATAATAATAAGAAATAATAATAATAATAATAGTAATAATAATAATAATAATAATAATAATAATAGTAATAATGATAATAATAATAATAGTAATAAAAACAATAGTAGTAATAACATTAACAATAATAATGTTAATGATAATGGTAATGGTAATGATAACGATCATGATGATTGCGATAGTAATAACAGTAGTGATAATGATAATAATTATTATTATTATCATCATTGTTAATATTATTATTATTATCATTAACATTATTGTTATCATCATCGTTATTATTATCAATATCATTATTATTATCATATTCGTTATGGTGATAATAATAGGATAATGATAATGATAGTAATAATATATAATAGACAATAGTAGTAATGGTATAATAATGATACAATAATAATAATGATAAATAAAATGAATAATTGATATTCGTAAAGATAATGATAATACCGTGTAATAAAGATGATCAATAATGATAATAATAATAATTACAACAATGATAATAATGATATAATTAACAATAAATGATAATACATAATTACAATAATGATAATAACAATAATGATTTACAATAATGATAATAACAATAATGATTCAATAATGATAATAACATTAATACAATAATGATAATAACAATAATAATAATGATAAATAATGATAATTACAACAATTGATTGCTTCCATTCAATGATTTTTTTTCTTCAGTCTTGCAAACACTTTGATCAAAAAAAAAAAAAAAAAAAAAAAAAAATATCACCCTCTTTCACCCTTCACTCTAGTTTAAGGGATATCACTAATCACCAATTTCACCCTAATGTGTGCTTCGGTCATTAGATTATAAGTGATAAGTTATAAGTTGTTTTCGTATCATTCTCACTTAGGGTTGTCTGTGTATTATCGCAGTTACAAGTGGGATTTCGAGAGAATAATATGTATTTTATGATTAATCTCTGCATTTTTTTTATATATTTTCTTCATGATATATTTATTTTTTCATTCTTTTTTTATGAATGAATGGACCAGGCATCCGCTTCTATATAAAGCTTCCTGTTTATCCCTATAGATATCTAAATGTCCAGGTTTGAATTAAATTTGTTTTCGAAATTTGCTTAACAATATATATACATATATCAGTTGGTTTCCTTTTTTTTTCAAAGTCATGTGATGGTTAATCTTCTTATAGTGACTCTCGCTTGCAGATATTATATATATATATATTTTTTGGTTAGTTCAAATTAGAAAAGTTTTGGATTTCCAGGACAGTCCGACATATTTGAGTTTTTTCCCTTTATTAACAATCTTTCTCTTTCTCTCTGTCTTTCTCATTTTTTTGTAATTACGTTTCTAGAACCATTAACTTTTTTCACAATGAGAATTTAGGGAAACAGTGCAATGATGAAAATATATTTTTCCCCTTTTCTTCACAAAACTCACAGGAGGCAAATCAGGTAAAATAATATCAAACTATTATGCTAAAGGCATTAATGCTTGTCTGTTCTAGATCGTCACGCTATAGCCAGTCAGTGTTAGTAACCAAAAAAAAATCAGAACAAATAATGTGTTTAGAAAAAGTGTTTAGATTTGTTTCCTTCCCTATGTTTTTCGTTGTTTTTTTCCTCTCTCTCTTTCTCCCACTTTGATTAAGTAAGTAATTATGTCTCTGTTTCCCTAGCAACTATCAATACTTTAATGATTTCCGAGATCCCTGATTTTGCATCTTTCGAAATCCCTTTTGAATGAGTAGAGTTGCACCCCCCCCCTCCCCACTATTAACCCCCCTCCCCGTTGGTCGTAGAAAGTTGAAGTAGATTATTCTACCCTCAAGAAGATTTTTTTCTTTTTTTTTTTTGACCCCGCGTATATCACTGGTTGATTAGAGCCTTAGCCACACCGTTTTTGACTCGTTGGTAACCCCCTCTGCTTTTCTGTACAGGGCTTGATATTTGTACTTTTAACACAAAGACCCTTTCTAATAATTCTCTAATGTTTTGTTCCTACACTATTTTTTCTACTGTAGATTTTGATAAAAGTGCGTCCGTAAACATTCCATTGTTTTTGGATAACACTTTTTTCTGGAAAATTCCAAACACTTTATTCCTCATTGGCAAGGAGAATTACCCAACGAAATGTCCCAAACAAACACTCGTCTATAAGAATTTATAATCTTGAAAGGCAATATCCTCAAAATTCCTTCTTTGAAAGTAGGTGTTTCTTTCATGGATAAATTGTCGGTATCATCTGTGGACAAATTCTTCCCCGCATGTGACTATGGCTGTGAGGTGTAGACAGATTTCCTTTTTTGTTTTTGTTTTGTTTTTTTGTAGCAGCCTGGGACGTTCGTACAGTAAGACCTGAGGTTTGCTGGCTGCGGTGTGCCTTGCTGTGGCCAAGTGTGTGTAGGCAACTGTTGGATGCCATGTGCTTGCGTGCTATTCTGCCGTGGAAGGCAATGCTGCTTGTATGGGCTTGGAGACGTGCATGTCTGGGAATGTTGCGTCTCTTTGGTCTTTTTCCGTAGAACGAATACTGTTCGAATCGATTTTTTAATTTCACTTTCATTTTCTGCTTTGGGGAGGGGCAGCATGTGGAGCGTGAATGGCTGGGTATTAGGGTACGGGGACACAGAGGATTGGGCGGGAAAGGATAAAGGTACGATGACCCTGGGTTTTGGTCACGTCTAAGCGGGTACATAGGCTTGGGCCCCTCGATGTAGTAGGCAACGGTTGGTACAGTCTACCCAGATATACTTTTTTTAGTGTTTAGGATTAGGTGCCTTGAGTGTAGAGCATAAGATTTTTTTCAATAGAATTTTCTAAATCTTATGACGTCATAGCAGCACTATAGTTAGAATGGAAACCAGCATGGGCGCAGAATATAGAGAGAAATTGATATAGAACGGGGTATAAACAGAAACGGCAGATAGATATAGATATAGATAGTGGTATAGATAATACAAATTAAGTGTTTATTACAAAAGGTCACTATGCATATGTAAGAGTACGATTAGAAAACAGTTATAGTGATACGTAGGCAGGTTGTTAAGCATGGGAAGGTCATGACAAACAAAGTATTGTGTTGTTTTAGCATAATATGTGTTGTCAGTGTTTTTGCATCTGCTTTCGTTGGTTTGTTGATGTTCCAGATGTATTGTTTTTAATTTTCTCGTTTCTTTTATTGTGTAAATTTCCTGCAACTTTTTTTGTTTGTTTGTTAAATGTTGTTGTTGTTATTGTTAGTGTTGATTTAGAAATGGTCAAGATTAAAATTCCGTTTGTGTGTTGATGCAATTATGATAATGGTGATCAGTGATAATGTTGGTTCTGATGATGACAGTGATGATCATTAGAATTATTATAATCGTTATTATTATTATCATTATTATTTTTGTTGTTACTGTCATTACTATTATTATTGTTGTTGATGTTATCATTAATAACAATATTTGCAATATAAATTTTGTGTTTGTTAATATTACTGTTAATTATTTTCTTAATTTTATCATTATTTTTTATTATCGATCTCACCATCATCATCACTGCTGTTATTATTATCATTATCATTATTATCATTATCATTATTATTACTATCATTATTACTATTACTATTATTATTATCATTGTTATTATTGTTTTTTTATTATTATTACTATCATTGTTATTATCATTATTATTACTATTATTATTATTGTTACCATCA
>NW_020870129.1:117728-120228 GCF_003789085.1 Penaeus vannamei | reverse complement strand
ACATGAGAGGTTTTATATATATACATATAATTATCCTAATAACACGGATAAGTAAAAAAAAATATATAATAATAATGATCAAAAAGCCCATAGTCTGACCGCACCGACCTACTCCATAGTCCACCTTCGGCTTGCTGCTGCGGCACTGTTTACGCCCTCACTGTTGAGTGGGGCGGGGACCCCCACGGGCGGCGAGGCAGCGGAAGTCCCAGAGCAGGATCAGGTTCAGTTCCCTGCCGTCCTGGCCAATCTGCTGCAGAAGGAATTCGGAGGACCGCCGTCATCCCCTCGCAGATGCCGGTCCCCTACGAGAGGTCAGGGCGATCTGCAAGCCACCTCCTATATATATATATAAATATATATATATACATACTGCCATGCCCGTGGAACTGTGGCCATAATGCTAGCTTATGGCTTTTTTAAATCATAGAGCACAGCCTCACGAATTAGATGAATGTGTTGGCTACAAGGGGAAAATGATTCTGAAAGATGCTGATGACAAGATCTTTCGTACTATCGCAGTCACAGTATGGATGTAGTGTACTGTTGATGTCATGAAGCACCGCACTCAGCAAGTATGAAGCACCTCAAACCCGCATCAGTGTATCTGTGTCTAAATTAGGATGTAGGAAGTACTACAATCTTGTTTTTCTCCGTGATTTTTTTTATTCTTTTTTGGAGGGCCAAGGTATAAGAAATGTCCGAAAAAGAGCCTGGCCTTTGATACAATTATCACTTTTCTTAAGACTATAGCGAAGCACCAAATAGAGAATGGAGAGGAAAGCACCTGTCTAAAATCACACCAAAAAAAAACTGTAAGATACTAACACCACGAAATGTGATATGCAAATCAGTGCATCGTACCAGTATTGCATACCAGTATCTTGTTGGCATAGAATGTATTGATATGATTGCAATGTTGCTCACACGTGTAGCTTCCAACAGCACCGAATCCTGACATGAAGAATACCTCACAAGTAATGTCCTTAGAGTAAGGTATCAGAGGAAATATATTGTATATGTATTAGATCATAAAGAAGCCTATGATAGTTTGCTTGAGAATTGTTATTATGATAGACGCTTAGTAATTGATTTTATATCACATGAAGTGGCATTTTATTGTTCCTTGAAATGTAAGCGTATACCATAACATTGAAGACTTTTTGACATATTTTGTGTTATTTGATACATAGAACATGCACATCTATCCTACAACCATCTTATATTGATAGTTTAGAACACAGATACTAAAAATTCCCTATTTTATATTTATGCTTTTAAACCAAATGTGGTGAATGCGCACAAAATTTATTGGTGTTATTTATGCTTTCAAATGCTGTATTTCTTGCATTGTCCTTTTTGTTCATGATTTTCCTTTTTTAAATATATAGTAAAAATTGCTTCTTTTCCTTTTTTGGTAATTTATTATAAAAGAGAAAGTCATTCTTCGTATGGAATTATAGTTTGCTATGCACAAGTAAATACTCAACTTTTTTTTTTCCTTTCTTTGAAATCACGGTGTAAATACTTTAAAATAATTAATTTATAGACAAATCTCACGGCAACACTTCTACAAAGCCAACACTTATGACAAGTAAACTATGTACATAGCTTTACCAGTCTTTTTTTATCCATATCTTTCTTACTAAGCAATATAACAAGATACATTCATTTCACTCCTTCAAAAGTCTCAACTCTCTTTACAAGGCACTGCCACGACAGTAGCAGTAAAAAGGGCATATCGAATGTGTACCAAATGCATACTGATATGTCTGCATGAAGCTGGATTGTCTATAGTATGTGTAAAACCTCTGATAATGTTTATTTCTCCAGTAGATGAGGACGACGAACAACCGCGGGTCCTGCAGTTAACGAATCAACACAAGGGAGCCATCAGGGCTATCAGAAAGGTGGGTTTTATAAAGAAAATCACTACGGTCATTGTTGGTATGATTTATTTTTATTGTTATCGTTATTGGGTGTTATTATCGTCATCATCATCATTATTATTATCACTATGATTATCTTTTTCATTATTATCATCATCATTATTATTACTATAATTATCATTGCTATTATCAGTGGTGGTAGTAGTAGAAGTAGTAGTAGTAGTATCAAAAGTAGTGGTGCTGGTACTACTACTACTACTACTATTATTATTACTATGGTGACCGCCGATTGCTCAGGTGCGGACCAACGCGCCCCTTAAACTACCAACATCGGACCCCACTGCGGATTGAAGCCAAGACCTCAAGACCTCGAGTGCCATTCCGGAACGGCAACACTGACTCTTCTACTCATTTTTGGAGCAGCATTCTCTCTCGTCGATATTGCACAAATTCACTCGTTTGTTGTTTGTTACCACACTGCTGACCGTCGAGGTGGTCGAGCAGAAAGACGTGACAGTCTCCAGCGGTATTATGACCGCACTACCTCTGTGCAACTACCAAAACCTGCCGATGTGATTCACGCATCACCGACTCATCCACACAATACCGCC
>NW_020870129.1:80228-95228 GCF_003789085.1 Penaeus vannamei | reverse complement strand
TGATAGAATATAAATAATACTATGAAATGTTGGAATGTATATTAATCAGTCTTATACCACATTGCACTTTCTTTAAATACTGTGTATGTTTATTCACCAATAATGCTTGTTTACCACTTTGTATGCTCAGCCTTGTCCTCATTTCCCTATTTTCTTTCATATGTTTTCTCCTTTGGAAAAATCCATAGTCAGATTTGGCTTCTATATACATATAATTTCCAATGTCCAGGCTTTCTCCTTTCATTTCCTTCTTATTTTTGGTCTCTCGCCTTTTTCCCCACAATGTCACATGTCTCAGTTACCCTTCTTTCTAGTTATATATTTATATATTTGCCTGTCTGTCTCTATCTCTCTTTCACTTTCTCACTCTCTCTGTTCCCCTCTTCCTCTTTCCACCTTTTCCTCTCTCCATTTCCAGATCTCTATTTTGTCTGACATTATTTTGTTTCCTATTTCCTCTCAAAATATTCTCCATCTTTTTTATAACCTGCATGGCAGAATGACAACCCATTTTCTCTCTGCTGGTATGAATTTCCCTTAATTCCATTTGTATCTAATAGTGTGTCCACCACAATTTCTTATATTTATTTCATCCTCACCAAAAGGCTTGTAATATGCAGTAACATATGGATATACATTAAACTGAACACAAATATACATTTTACATACCATCACAGTATGTTATTGTCCAAGATAAGCACTATGAACATGTATTCCCTTTATGTTACATTTTTTCATCATGTTTTTCTGTTGTTAAAAGTTGGTATGCATGCCAAATTCACAAAAAAATCATCTAGTGCAAAACATCTACACGTATACATTAAAAATGTCAAATGGGTTGGTTAGACAATAATAATAATAATAAAAGATAAATGTTCCCATGCAATAAACATGTATATTAACTTTTCTCAACCTTTCCCTCGTCACCATATACACCATGACCTCTAGCTCGCTGCCGTCCCGACACTCCTTGGAAGTGAAAGAACCCGACTTGCTTCAGGTGCCACAGGTCGTTCAGATAGAGCATTTGGCCGCCCCATACATCGACGATGACTGTGATTCTACCTATCAAGGTAAAATATTTTGCTGCAGGGATTTATTATTTTATCATTATTATTGGTGTTTTTTATATATTCTTTATTTTTTATTTAGGACATATTAGTGTTGATTATATGATCCAAAGAACCTTTTATCCAGTAAAATTTCATTAGTAAAGTAATGAGTGAAAAGCATCTTTAGTATCAATGTGATTGTTTCATATATAGTAATACATACTTTATTAAGTAAATTAAATTTTTAATAAATAAGTTGTGTATCAGTAAGATACTTAATTCATTTATCCTTTTTTCCCAGATGATGAGTGCTGTACAATGGTAACTGAGTGTGATTCACTAATGATCTCAGAAGAGGATCATACAATTCAAGAGGAACCGGCCACTATCAGTGAAGAGAATGAAGTGTCAAACTTTGTCATACCAACCATTTCTGCATCTGTGGCTCAGGAGGCCACATCCTTGCAAGTTCCTCCCCCAAGCATACTAAGTCACACATCAGATGTGAATCACCACAACAGCAGTCAGCACCACCACTCCAAATACCATTACCCAAGACACTCTCTCTTTGGCCATCACCATTCTTACCCGCCGCCATCATCATATTCATCAGCGCCGTCTTCATCATCATACACACTCCTGCCCGTCCTTGAGCCTCCTGTATTGGTGACAGAGAGCATTGAGCTTCACGCCACTGAAGGCTCTGCATGCTTGCCGCCAGAGATCATCACCACCATAGCGATGGAGGAGTCGTCATCTTCATGATGGTGCAAGAAAGGAAAACAATGCTTCTTGCTCAGGGCACTTGAAAATCCATTATTTTTTACCATCTTTTCTCACTACTACATTTGTGTAGTTATACCTAATATATCCCTCTTTTTTCAGAAATATGAATCATTCTAATGTTTTTTTTTTAGTAGCTTTTGGTATACGAATTCTAGGTCAGCGTGAAAAATATTGGGAATGAGATCTCTCTCTGACTTCATGTTTTCCTACTTGCTTGCAACAAAGTAGACTTGATTATGAACAATAAGCAGCAATGAATCAAGAGGGTCCTCAGGCACTGAGACCTTCTTTTGCAAAGTAATCTTTCACTTGTCATACATGAGGTATCTGAGCTTTCTATGTGATAATTGCTTAATTTGTAAGATTAAGATTTGATTCTAAATAAGCCATGACCCTCAGTTCTCTTCATTTTCTTTACTGACCTTGTGAATTTTGCTGGAGACATCTGTATCACTCTAAACATATTTGGACAGCACTCAAACTCTTTAGTCTTCACCCAGAGGTCAATATAAGTCTGGATCAGCTACAGATAGGAGCTTAATTTCTCTTCTATTTTCACTTGGTAATATACATAATAGATTTCCCATAGTGGCTTATCAATGACTAGCATATAATTTAAAGTCACTGAATAGTTTAAAGAATGAAACAGGAGAGTAGTATTGGTCATAAATTAACAGGTTTTTCCTCTTCTGGAGTGGGGATAAGCTTGTGTGTTCATTAATGTCAAAATGACATATATACATATGAACTCTACATAAATGAGATTCTGTACTCACTAGTACTTTGACAAGATGTAATGAAGGTGATGGGTTTAATCATGAATATTCTATGAAAAAACATTTTCATATTTATATTCAGGTGTTTACAGTTAAGTCTGATATAGATCAGAAAAAAATACATCTTGTCACTTTTGGTGCTGGCTTAAGTCCAATTAAATATTCATATTAGTTTTAATATTAATGCATCTAATCAGTAGATGATCTTTGACAGGGGATACTAAACCTTCATAATTTTATCTTATGAGTTTGGTTTCCTTTGTCATTTCATCATTTAGATCTCTTCATCACACACAAAAAAAAACTAGTCTTGGAAACAGTATTAGTAATTTCTGGTATTTGTTACGGTGAAAGAACATTGCATCTCAATCAGTCCGTGTAGTCGTGGAGATAATGAAGTATATTCATACATTGCTAGTCAATTCTTTCTTTGTCTTTTTTATCTTTAGGCCATTGCATTTTATAGAAAACATAATGTATCAAATACCATAATAACACTAAAGGGTTCCTGTTGCCAAGATTGTTCATTTCCAGTAAGCAAACCCTTGAAGGTAATAATGTTCATTTTTGAGTATGGTACTATTCCTTGTCTACCTTTCATGTGAAACTTTGCTGCCAGTACAATTCAAATCATGGATTTTCTAGCACCGATCCTCACCAAACATCTAACAGAATAGACGTTTGTGGAAGTTTTATCACTTCTTTAAAGATTATTTTCATACTTTGGCCTTCATGAAACCCCTATGAAAAATAAATATTATTAATCTAATTCATATCGAAGACATGGAAAAGGAAATCCAGATCTTTGTTATTTTGGCATAGTAGCAAATTCTAATTATGGTACTTTTGATACACTCATTTAGAAGACAAACAAGCAGTTACATAATGACAGCTGTCTGATAACATTAATAAATGGATCAATAACAGAGGTAGACATTTTGGAAGAGTGAGATAGATATGCAGTTGAGAGAATAATTAGTAGGCAAACATCACCAAGCTGTAAAACTTGTATGGGATTGAAATCTAACTTATTTATATTCATTTACATGGTAATATTTACTTTCTTTATGTTCCATCAGCATTTTTTACTGATTTGAATGTGCATGTGTGTGTGTGTGTTTGGGTGTGCATGCAAATGAGTATATGGGTGTGTATGTATGTCTGTGTTTGGGTGGGCATGTACGTGTGCGTGTGTATGCGTGTGTGTGTGCGTATGTGTGCGTGCGTGCGTGCCTGTGTGTGTGTGTGTGTGTGTGTGTGTGTGTGTGTGTGTGTGTGTGTGTGTGTGTGTGTGTGTGTGCGTGGTGCGTGTGGGTGTGCGGTGTGGGTGCGTGCGCGTGTGGGTGTGTGAGCGTGTGGGTGCGTGCGCGTGTGGGTGCGTGCACGCGTGCGTGCGCGCATTTGAGTGCATATGCATGTATGCGTCTGCATGTGCGAGTGTGTGTGCATATGCGCGTGCTTGTGCATCTGTCTGTTTGCATGTGGTATGGATCACTTCAACTTTTTTTTTTTTCACATTCATCTGTCAAAAATCTTACTGAAACTATTCCTAGATCTCTTAGACTTGTCTTTTCAAAATGATAATATGTATTGTGATATTGTACAGGATAAATTCATAGTGTGTATTTTACAAGACTGATGTATTTAAATATTGACATGCTGAAATTTATTTTTGATTGAGCAGTTGTAAGTGATGAGTCATTTTTTCTTTGTATGTTTTTATTTATTTAGATCATTAGACTGAAATGTTATTTTCAACAATTATCTTTAATAAAACAACTAATTTGTCTTAGAATAAATCTACCTCTATACATATATCAGTGAAATTCCATGCATTTTCTAGATACTGAATGTCCTATTCACTGTGAATAATGGTAATTAATTTTTTATCACTATGTATTTCCCTTATTCAGTTGGGGATTATTATTATGTAATGATATTTAACAAAACTATTTACTGGTTAGTAGTTTCATGATTTTCAAACAGTATTTACCACATATTTTGAAACATATTTAAGTTATGGTAATGATTTCTTAAGATGTTTTATAGGTAATATCCCTTTATGTATGTTTTGCAGAGTATTTCTGTTTTAAAAATTTGTCTTGGTTGCTTGAATCCATCTTATTAATGCTCCAGTAACATTGCTGTTATTGAAAAATATTTAAAATTTAAAATACGGCTATTATCAATAGTGTGCTAGATACAGTATTCCATTACAGTACAAATACTGCAGTTTACATAAGGTCAAACAATGTGTCTATGCACATTTTGGGTTCATGAATTGTATATGCATATAATCGTCATTTCCTCTCATATACAAAACAATCAATCAAATTTTATTGATGTAAAATAAAAAGTATCAGAGATCTAAAGATCTTGCTCCTGTTCTCATCAAATTTCAAAAAGCCATCCTTCTCGTGGTGTGGTGGTAAAAAGTTACAATCAGCTTATAATACTCACAGGAGGAAAACCTTTTAACAAAAATGTGTTAAGGCTTACGTTTGTCTTTCATGTCCATTACTCTCAAAAATCACAATCTTTCATCACCACATTTTCTTGTATTCTTTCACACTTTTCACAGTACGTTATATATAATCATAGACTATATATACAGTTTAAAAATATATATATATATATATTAGCGGATTTTATAAACAGCCACTTTGATACATACTAGTGAGGATTCTACAAAAAAAACTAAAAAAAAAAAATTAGTTAGATTTCATGCTTTATACACATAGGAAAAGGATTCAATAGAAAATTTAATAGTTCTTACAAGAAGCAGTTTAAAAATCACTACTTAAATCTGCACACCCTAGCAAATACATAAGAAATTTTTGCGCAAGTTAAGAAAATAGATCAGTTAGTAATGGCAAGGATAGTTTTTATATTCATTACTTTTTTTTCACTAAGGAAGAAGATAAAAAAAAATCCAAGACAGGCAGCTTTATGTCATGCTCCTTCAAGGCAAGCTAATTTGGGCCTACTGCTTTAATTGATTATGGCTCAATCTCCTATTTGATTATCTCACATTATACATCATAAAGTTTACCTTCTTTAACATGCTGTTTTTCAGCATATCTATTAAATAGAAATTTATATTTTTTGGTGAACAATTTATTGCCACTTGAATATCATGGCTACTTTTGTATATAGTTACACATTTTCTTTAATCTTAGATTATACAAAAAGCATAATATCTGTTTGAAGAATTATACTTCTGAACAGAATCTAAAGTGCCTAATCTAAGAATAAATATTTAGTTTGAGTTTCATAATCGTTTACACTATTTTCTAAAATATATTTTCTGAATTATTTTGGGAGATTTTTAGGTCTAATGATAATTAACAGCTTCTTCATATACCTTAATATAAAGTGCTGAATATTGATAAAGTAATGTCATAGCAAAAACTGAATTACAATTGAATGAATTACATCATCTTTCAGAAAAAAACAGCACAGGTTTAAGAAGTAAACAATAGTCTTTTCTAAACAGAAAATCAATATGTATCATATTATTCTAACACAAATCAAATTTATTTCACATTCACTTAATTGAATTGTTCCATTCCTTAACCAAATCAACAGCAACGTATAAAGAAGGTAGACTTTGTTTTCCAATGTGTGCAGCCCTTCCCCTTGCTTCTATTGTTATGTATTGATATAAAGAATTATGTCGACCCTTGTGGGTTACTGAGATTTTCATATCTGTATATATGGACATTTTTTTCAGTTAGTAAACTGGTGGTCAAGAATCTTGGGAATGTACCCAAAACTAGGTCACTCTTACAAATCACATCTGTTGTTAAATTTTATAAGCAGGTCTTTACAAATGGATTGTTCTTGATACAGTTAAGAATTACAACCTGAAATGGTTAACAGATTATTGAGAAAAGAAATTGACAATATTTTGAGTAATATAGGTTATTCATGGCATATTCATTTATGATCTGGTCCGTATATTATTAATATATTTTCAGAATAATACTACGGAAGGTTTAGTTGCTTTAAAATATTGTAGAGAAAATTGTTAATTTAGTTGCCTAGCTATTGTTGTTATCCTGTTATATTGTTATTCATTTTAGTATTACATAACATGCTTTCAGTGAAGTTTTGTCAACTGTGAAAAAAAGAAAGAAAACTGCTTCCAAATTTTGCTCATGGCACATGAAAGAGTAAAAAATATAGCGATAAGTTGTTATACAAGTTATTAATCAGCAAAGCTAAAGGTTTCAACTGAAGGTGCCTGGGTTGTGGACAATTAATGTTTATTTTGTTTTAACTATTAAATTATTTTTTCCCCCCCCCAAAGTCCAAGAAGAATGCCTGTACGAAACAGTAGCCAGATTGTTATGATTAACTAGGATCTTATTTGCTGTTTTTAGGGACATGAGTATAAAGAGCAGATGCTACATCCTTTGCGGCAAAAGACTGCTGCCTGCCATATCACACTGTTACAAAGTTCTACTGTAGCTTCATTAGCCAAATTTTGTTACATTTGCTGGCATCTCTTATATGAAGGCACATTGTACCATAGACCATTTTCACATTGTAGAAAGGCTCTCAGTTATGGAAGCAAAATATACAAGCTGATTAGCATGTATAATATATGAATATAATAATATTCATTGTTTGGTTATTGTGAATACTATATTTGCCAAATAAAGATTTTGCAATCAATGCCCAGTTTTTGTTTTTTTTCATGACAATAATATACAGATTATTTAGAGTATTATTTACTTTATACACAATATTCCATCAATTCCTGTATTATAAAGTACAAAAAGTATAAGAACCACTGGTCTACTAAGTAAAAACAATTGAAAATAGTAAAAACAATTATTTTCAAAAAAAAGAAATCCAAAGTTAGCATTATTTCATTTCTAAATGGTTAATGGAGAAAAGCGAAGTAAATGTGCTAGACATCTAAGGTCATATAGCACTATTTCATTTCTAAAATTATTTCTATTTGGTCAAAATAGGATTTGCTACAAATGAGATTTTTTTGTCCTGTTTCTGATATGTATTATTACATAAGCAAAAATAAAGAAAATATCTATAAACAATTTAAATTACACATTAGCTTTACCAATCAAATACCACTATAAATTTTCTTCGTAACATGAACTAAGGGTTCTCACTTCATTGTTCAAGCAGTAAATTCATTAAAATGGAAACACTACCACAATACAAAGGTTTCTATTGTAGCCACGTTTTCATTTTAATTGTGTGTACATGTGACAGTATTTGTGTTTAATTTCAGTTTATCTGCTCCATTTTTTTTATGGACTTGCAATAATCAAAACCAATACAGTTTATCTATTATCTATACATATATAATATTATTATATTAATCATATTTACCTTGAAGGCTAAGTGATATTGCTTTGAATAGTAAGAATCAACAGTACAAATGTCTGTACATTATAGAAATATTTGCTAACAAATGTTATTACCCTTTTCATAGCTCCTTTTACATTCATGTGTATTGATGAAATAAACAATAACTGGAAAATAAATGCAAAAAAAAAATAAAAATTATCATTTCATCACATTATAATATGTGCAGCCCACAAACAAAGAGCTTAACCTGAAGATTTAGCAAATAATAGTCATATAAATATTCAGCATATTCTCAAAACTATAAAAAAAAAAAAAAATGAACAATAATATCCATATTTACCAAAACATTTTCCTCCACTGATCACAATTTTGTAAATATTCTAAAATTGGAATCATCTATAATGTAAAATCTTGTATAAACTTACCCTTCTTTTTTTCATCATAAGAACTGCAATCCCCATGAGAGAAATACACTACAAAAAATTTAAGTTCCAGAAAACAATTATTCAAGACAAGATACATGCTCAGTAATTTTGATATGTAGCTCTGAACTTCCTACAGCAGATATATGCTATTTTGTTTTGTGTTTTCAATGTTAAATAATAATAAAAAATATAATACATCTTTTACTTCAGTAATTCCCAAAATAACTATTTCAAATATCAATTTAAATCCATATGTGAATTAAAGCTTAATAACCATATAATACAGATTATGTGACATAGTAGTGTATATACATAATATATACATCCAAACTGCACAGTAACATATCACATTACTTGTTACATAGAGATACAGTTTATATCTAATCCTCATTTAATATTATATACAGAAACAACCCCATTACATTATCTTACTACTATTTATTGAATTAACTGAAAAAATACTATCACATATGTTATTCATATATTATATCACTCTAACACTAAGTGTATATACAGCCTTCATGATGATTTATCCACAAATTGGCTTATCAAGTATGTATGATTATGAATTCTGAGGTACCATGGTGAACTGATAATGGTGTGGAATGGAACGTGCGAAACATGAAGCCTCATTTCCATCACCCAAAAACTGTTGTAAAGACACTTTTAGGTGTTCCTGGTCTTCATTCACAACACTGAAAAGTCTGTCGCAACAGCCACACTACAAGTGCTGTTGCTGTACTGTTGCTAAAAATTTGACTCTTATTCTTGAGAACAATACTGAAGTTGGCAAGTCTCATTTTATTGTTGAATCAGTCTTTGATTATGTGATATCACATTATAAAGAATAAAAATACTCATATGCATCATATGACATTTTTGGTGGCCTGATGATGCACAAAGTTAAAGTATAAATAATCTTTAAAATCTCTATTCATACCCTTAAAATGTATTTCTTATATGTCATTATATGAAAAATAATCTAAAGAACTAATATATCTTCTGATATAAAAGTTCATACAGTACACTATCATTGACATACTGTAGCATCAAATATACACTTGCCATTCCTTTCCATTTCTAAAACAAAACTAGTAGCTCTCTACACACCCATTTGTGTGGCGAATTTGTTTCTGGAAATGGAGCCAGGGTCAAAACAAAGTGTTGCACAACAGTTTCTAATTGGCAGAAATGATGACTAAGTAGCACCAGTTTTGCTACATCATTTAATGTAGAACTTACAAAATTGTTATAAAAGTTCTTTTTAACAAGATAGTCATTTATTTTTTTAATCATTAAATCTTTTACCTAAGTAAGGTTTATCATTCTGTTTGGTGTGTATTGCATTGTTTATAAATCACAAATAATTCAATATTACAAGTATTAGAAATGTTACAAAATGTAGCTATAAGAGCAATATATAGCAATATTGTCCCCCCATTATAGAATGCACAACAGGGCAAGTAATAAAAGTCCCTTTTCCCTACTTTTCAGTAAGCATTTTGGTGAAACAAATACCTATTTATCACTTTGCTCAGCCATGTTTCAAAAATCCAATTTATCAATGTATTTTCTTACTGTTTGGAACTTAATATAATATCACAAAAAGATGCTTTACAAGCTGGACAACCTATTAACATAAGTCACATTTGATGTGGCAAAGTCAATAACATTCTTTGGTAAAGTACTGTGAAGAATGATAACCCTTGACAGCATGAAACATCAACTCGTACCTCTTTCCTCATAAAAAGTACACACTACATTACATTACAAGATTACATTATAACTTTTTTAACTTGCTGGGAAAAAATGTAGCACTTTTCACAGGATTTATTATCAAAATACTGTAATATACTTTTTTAACCAAGCACTTAGTATACCTGAATATGTAAGTTAGTTACAGCACCACTATAACTACAACTGGCATCACAGTACAACTGGAATATGCATTGATGAGTGATTAAGTTAACTGCTATTTAACATTTTGAGGAATGGAAGAATGAATTTTTATCAAACAACCACAGATCAAAATATTTCCTACACAAGCAAAATCCCTATCAACCCGTTTATCATGAATATGTATGGATACCATGAGGTCCATCATATATTGCTCCAACTGAAATCCTGATCCCAAGGTATATTGTGCATCAGCCTGAAAAAGCCAAGGGTTCATCAATCACCTGCATAAAAATAAACACAATTACCTAAATTTCAATATAAGCCGATAAGCACTCATTTAGAGGTATGTATCTATGCTTTTTTGTTAAATCGTATTTACCCAATTGTAAAAGTACCTATTTTTGTACATAAATCTCAGAAAGTACACTTGCATTATACTGCCCCCTGTAATTACTTCTTAGATATTTTTGAAGAAGATAATGTGGAGATTTCTGTTTACTGATTACTTTAATAGTGATTACTTACTGACTAGTTTAAGAAGACTTTCCAATACACAGAGAGGTTTACTTCCACAACAAAACCATAAAAAAAAACTCAATTAATAAATAAAGTAGTCAACTAATAAACAAGTAGTTCTATTCACCCACTTTATTACAAGTCCAGCTGCAACTTGATTTTTCTCTTCTTCTTTCCCTCTTTGAGAAACGACACTGCTTTCTTATCCCAGATTCTGTACTGCAATGCCTTTAAAGCGGTGTATTCTAAGAATAAAAATAAAATACATTTGGATAATAAATTAAAAATGTCAAAAGCAACTGAGGAAAATAGGATAGGAAATTGTAATTTTAAATTTCATTATCAAAACCATTTTTAAATGCTATGTACTCATCCCCAAAATATGCATAAAAATGTATTAATAATTTCAGTTGTAATTTTCATTGCATATTATGAACAAAATGCAAATTGTTTATAGGGAGATCTTTAATACTATTTCATAATTTCATTGCAAAGAAAGAATCCAATATTCTGATAATAGAGCTGTAATAACAACAGTAAACTTGCACTCTTACCATTATCTTCTCTAGCTAGATTCACAGTTAAGTACTTGGTAGTGACACTTCTCATGGCTGATGGCTCCACACAGGGCAGCTCTTCAAGTGGCAAAACAGCTTCCCCTAGTATACAATCAGCTTGGACACGATGTGACATCTTCAGCACAAAGAGGAGGTGGCCGCCTGACTTTGTTCCGGTGTCAGTGTGGCTTATGAGGCTGTGGAGGCAATAAAATGCATTGGTCAATAAGTGCAACATAGTCTGGTTTGAGTATTATCTAACCTATGCTGATTGTATCGCAAGCTTATAGAGGAAGGCACTGAACCAAGGATTTTGTAACAAAGGTATTTTTTACCTTTTTTTTACAGTATTGTCGGAAATATATATTTCTTTGTATTCATTTATTGAAATGTAGATTATGGATGATATAACAATATTGAAAAACAATCTATTTTCTAGCACAAAAAAAGTATAAAGCAGACATAATATAGAGAAAACATGGCAAAGAATCACATAAATTCAGACTGTTTCAAATACACTCATATAAAACCATCCTTTTTAAAACTCCTTATGACACATTATATTTAGATAACTTTTAAATCTAGTAAATGCACACTAAAGCTAATCAGGTCAATTACAATTCAAATGATTCCTTATATACTGGTGCTTCACTCTTCTTCTGTATCTTGGTTTTTTGATTCCTGACATTCGGGAACCATTCACCAGGCACAAGTTTCACCTGAACATATGTATCTGGTGACTTTCCTGAGGACATGAGAGGGAGGACAGGTGTAGGTTCATGATAGTTTTTAGGTTTCACTATATCATTAGCCATGATGACTTCAACTGTCAGGTTACCAGTTGTGGTGAAGTATGCCTGGAAAAGAAGAAAAAGGCATTGAAAAAGAAGAAAGAAAAGGATATATACAATTCGAGTATATAAATGTATCCAATGAAGTAATAAATATACTTTGACCACGTATCAAAACCTGCAGCAAAATGCAGGATATACTGACATCAGCACATTTACATCAATCAAAGAGAGAATAGATAGTCAATTGGTTCTATCTTTTTTTTCATTCCTGCCATGATTCTGTTTATTCTTTTAGTAATTTGTTTGTTTAATACAGATTACATTGTTAAATACATATTAAAGTTCACCAATTGACTATTTCTATTGGAAACCTTCATCCATGGCCTAGCTATCAAAAACAAACCTCAACATCAAAACTTTACATTGAAATTAAAACTAAATACTGAAAGAAAAAAAAAATCCTCACATCAAGGTTTATTCTTAAACGGATATCAGAATCAAATTAAATTGATTGCTTTAAAAGTAAAACCAACATAAAAACTTTTAAAGTCTGTCCTCTCCCTCACCAAAACTACAAGTCGAGCAGTCAGACTAGCTCCAGGTTGACTCTGCTCTTCAAACCTTTCTCTGTAGTACTTAGCAACGAGAGATTCTGTCGGCATCTTCAAGTTGCCCAGGGTATCCAACAAGTTCTGGTATTCTGAAAGCAAAAATTGATCAGGTCTTACAGGCATCCAGATGTGCAGGAAAAGAGGGGGGGAAAGAGAGAGAAAAGGACAAAAACAGAGGGACGGAGAGAGACAGACTCAAAGAGTGCTTCAGGGAGGCAGACACAGGAAAAAGAGACAAAGAGAGACTCAGAAATTGAGACACAGAGAAAGAAATTGCCCAATAAATCCCATAAATGTAGAACATCAATGAAGCACTCAAAGTAAATTGGATATTTACTCTAGGTAATAAAGAGCATCTGTTCTACTTACCCATTGTGTGTGCCAGCTGTGGATCAAGTCCTTTGGAATTGGTTGGAGAGTGGGTGAAGAAATGCCATGTGCGCTCAAGGATGGTGAAGACACCGCTGAAGAACTCTGCATTTTTCTTCTGTGGGGGAAAAAGATGTTTTCTAACATCAGTTTCATACTGCCTTATAATGAAGAATGCTTTCCTTTCTCTGTTCAACTATTTGTCAATGCTGCTTGTTACAGTAATTTTAAAATACTACAAAAAAGTAGTGAAGAATGATATTAGTCCTGTTTGTATGTTATCTTACTCTCATTTTATTAATATGTCCGTGAATCACTCTATAGTTTCAGTACAGAGGATAAAATTTCACTTTTCAACTGCAATTTTTAGATGTATCACTTACATCACAGTTGCTTTCAACTAGGCTAACAAAGATGGCAACAAGAACATTCCAGATCTTGCGCAAAAATCTCTCGAAATTTGGCCGGGTTAAACAGTTATCAAGAAGAGACAGGTACTGATCCAAAACTTTCTTCAGTAAAGGTGTTTCATTAACCATTTCACATGACTCCATAACTGCTTGGTTCAGGGTCTGCCGCAACTGGAATGATAAATCAAAGCATGATGCATTTTTCTGCAAAGTATCAATTGACTTTTTTCAAAAATTTGGTTAATCCATCTTAAAAGATCAATATTATCATTATCATGATGACACATAAATATCATCCAATAGGAAATTAGTATCTCAGAGTTAAAAATAATGATAAACTTCAGGCCAAGTTTGTGGTATATCACAAAAAAAGATATTGCTACAAGAGAAAGACAAATTTCACAAAATTTGAAAACTCACCTTCTTAATAACAGTATCTATGAATTTCTTAATAGATGTTTCCATCTTTAATGTTGTGTTGGTGATGACAGGATACTTCTCGTTTTCTATTGCAAGGCCAAAGTGTCCAGGGAGCTCTTGAATCTCTTCACACACATACTCAATGTTGTTTAGAGCTCTGCATGTCTGCAATATGTGGATTGTATTTAACATAGATGGATTTTAAAATACTGTATATTAAGTGCATTCCAAGGATACAAAAAAACTGTCATACATTAGAACTTATTGAACACATTTTTGCTGCTGACAAAGTATAATAAACATGAATTAATGGGAGGTAGGGAGTATTAGAAATTTTGGTACTGCTTGGCAACCTTCATCCAGTTACACCTCCTGAAACCTTCCCTATTCCCCTGTGCCCTTTAGTCACTTTATCTAACTGAGCTACTCATACCATCACTTCTTAAAGGAATGAATTTAGAAAACATAAAATAAGATTTATTGTAATGTATGGCAAGTACAACCCCCAACATACACCTCTATTCTCCTTCAGGTTTCACACTCCCTTGTTTGCCTGAGGCAATCATACAAGTGGCACTGGGCATTGTTGTAACCTATTTATAACACACTAGCAAGAGATGCATGTTCTACTGTGGAAATTCAAGTTCTATGAACATTTTTTTAAAATGAGGTTTGAGATGCTGAAATTTGATATTTTTGCTGATGGGCAGCAGGGCATGAACAAAGAACTGCAGTTTACATAGCATTCAAACTTCAACATGCTTGCTTAGTTGAACAGACTTTAATACCACTCCTCTTGCCAAAAAAGTTCTTTAATATGAACAGTCATACTTTACTCACACATCTGGCCATCAGTTAAAGAAACAATTTATATTAACAATGAACATCTATTCCTATGACTTTTATTGCGACTATTTCTACTTGGCCGTGCAAGGGGTCAATCATATTCCAGTAAACTAAACTAACCTACTATATTCTAAAACACTTCTCCAACAACTTGGCTTTGTTTTTTATATAAACAATCCTTAACTCTTCAACATAT
>NW_020870129.1:54417-80128 GCF_003789085.1 Penaeus vannamei | reverse complement strand
CTCTCTCTCTCTCTCATTCTCTCTCTCTCTCTCTCTCTCTCTCTCTCTCATTCTCTCTCTCTCTCTCATTCTCTCTCTCTCTCTCTCTCTCTCTCTCTCTCTCTCTCATTCTCTTTCTGTTCCCTCTTGTTCAGTCCCGTTCTCCCCTACTCTCATGCTCTCTTCCTCCCTCATTGTACCTCTTCATTCAAACATTCTTTTCATAGAGAACTTATATATTGTATTAAAAAAAAGGTTTCCATGCAGAATTTGTAGGTAAAATGAATGGACTCTTTGATATTTAGAAATTGTAGACCTATCAGGAAGCATAGTAGGAAAAGGTTTCAATGAACTGGAAAAAAACTAGTACCTATACCATTCCTCCCCAAGATGATAACTTGACTTGCAATCACTGGTCTATAGCCTTTCCTTACTGGCATCTCCCCTTTGTTTCAGGTTGTCTCATACCTCACACCTGAGTGTGTTGAGGACTTACATAGATCATACACTTTATATACAGATCACTAGAGCACTCCATGGAAATCCTGTTTTACCAAAGATTGCTCTGTAGTGCACAAAGAAATGAGTAATGTAGTTTATCCTTAATTAGCTTTGTCATAGTTTTTTTCATCATTTTTTTTTACAGGTATTGCCACATAACTGAGTTTCCTTGTTAGACTGTAGTTATTTTTATCCATTAATGGAAGTTTCTGTATGATTGAGAGGAGCAACTTTCTGTAAGCTACACAATTCATTCCCTCTCTTATATGATATAAAACCCCAAAATTGCATGTGATGTGCCCGACACTTCTGAATCCACACTGCAGATTTTACCAAATTTACTGACTAGTGTTTTCTCCCCAAGGTTTTAGAAGGAAAGATAGTCAACACTCCTGCACAATGCCCATACTCTGAATTTTTCTTATTCTTCTGAGAGATTGCCTGTAGTGTGTTATTATATTTATAATTATCATTTAAACCACACACCAAATTCCCACCAGCAAACCTCCCCTTATCACCCGCCACCCTGCTCCAAGTCTCACTCTTAGGTGTGTAGGTGACCCTCTCACCCATCTCACTCTATAGGTTCCAGGTGCTCCTCCGCCCTACACATCGGTTCTCAAGCCCAAGCCGATCCTGGTGGATAAGCAGGCATCAGAACCCAATACCCCCACAAGCAAGCACTTTGAGAGACCCATGACCAGGGGTTATTCTGATGTCTCTCAGAGAATGAAAAAACGGGTTACTTTAAGGTATTAGTACTTCAAATTTCATATTGACTAAAGTGCTTGAAAGTTTACAATTAGTAAGTTTTGACCAAATATTAGAACCCTTTTTTTTTTTTTTTTTTTTTTTTTTTTTTTTGTTACGGTTACCCCTTGACTTATGGATCAATGTCTGGAGTGGGCATTTGAAGTGTGGTACAATTTGCTTAATGCATTTTCTTTTGGCATAAAATGGGTATCTTTAGTAGTGGTCTGGTACCTGTATCATCCAAAGTTCCTTATATCTTCATTTATATAATGGTTGTCTAATGGTAATTCCATATAGATTTTTACCATATGGAATGTTAAAGTGCTCCTTGATATTATATATATATTAACTCTTACCTTTATATTCTTCAAAGTCCCTTTCTTACAACTTTTTTGTAGTATTTCTGCATTGATAGAATATAAATAATACTATGAAATGTTGGAATGTATATTAATCAGTCTTATACCACATTGCACTTTCTTTAAATACTGTGTATGTTTATTCACCAATAATGCTTGTTTACCACTTTGTATGCTCAGCCTTGTCCTCATTTCCCTATTTTCTTTCATATGTTTTCTCCTTTGGAAAAATCCATAGTCAGATTTGGCTTCTATATACATATAATTTCCAATGTCCAGGCTTTCTCCTTTCATTTCCTTCTTATTTTTGGTCTCTCGCCTTTTTCCCCACAATGTCACATGTCTCAGTTACCCTTCTTTCTAGTTATATATTTATATATTTGCCTGTCTGTCTCTATCTCTCTTTCACTTTCTCACTCTCTCTGTTCCCCTCTTCCTCTTTCCACCTTTTCCTCTCTCCATTTCCAGATCTCTATTTTGTCTGACATTATTTTGTTTCCTATTTCCTCTCAAAATATTCTCCATCTTTTTTATAACCTGCATGGCAGAATGACAACCCATTTTCTCTCTGCTGGTATGAATTTCCCTTAATTCCATTTGTATCTAATAGTGTGTCCACCACAATTTCTTATATTTATTTCATCCTCACCAAAAGGCTTGTAATATGCAGTAACATATGGATATACATTAAACTGAACACAAATATACATTTTACATACCATCACAGTATGTTATTGTCCAAGATAAGCACTATGAACATGTATTCCCTTTATGTTACATTTTTTCATCATGTTTTTCTGTTGTTAAAAGTTGGTATGCATGCCAAATTCACAAAAAAATCATCTAGTGCAAAACATCTACACGTATACATTAAAAATGTCAAATGGGTTGGTTAGACAATAATAATAATAATAAAAGATAAATGTTCCCATGCAATAAACATGTATATTAACTTTTCTCAACCTTTCCCTCGTCACCATATACACCATGACCTCTAGCTCGCTGCCGTCCCGACACTCCTTGGAAGTGAAAGAACCCGACTTGCTTCAGGTGCCACAGGTCGTTCAGATAGAGCATTTGGCCGCCCCATACATCGACGATGACTGTGATTCTACCTATCAAGGTAAAATATTTTGCTGCAGGGATTTATTATTTTATCATTATTATTGGTGTTTTTTATATATTCTTTATTTTTTATTTAGGACATATTAGTGTTGATTATATGATCCAAAGAACCTTTTATCCAGTAAAATTTCATTAGTAAAGTAATGAGTGAAAAGCATCTTTAGTATCAATGTGATTGTTTCATATATAGTAATACATACTTTATTAAGTAAATTAAATTTTTAATAAATAAGTTGTGTATCAGTAAGATACTTAATTCATTTATCCTTTTTTCCCAGATGATGAGTGCTGTACAATGGTAACTGAGTGTGATTCACTAATGATCTCAGAAGAGGATCATACAATTCAAGAGGAACCGGCCACTATCAGTGAAGAGAATGAAGTGTCAAACTTTGTCATACCAACCATTTCTGCATCTGTGGCTCAGGAGGCCACATCCTTGCAAGTTCCTCCCCCAAGCATACTAAGTCACACATCAGATGTGAATCACCACAACAGCAGTCAGCACCACCACTCCAAATACCATTACCCAAGACACTCTCTCTTTGGCCATCACCATTCTTACCCGCCGCCATCATCATATTCATCAGCGCCGTCTTCATCATCATACACACTCCTGCCCGTCCTTGAGCCTCCTGTATTGGTGACAGAGAGCATTGAGCTTCACGCCACTGAAGGCTCTGCATGCTTGCCGCCAGAGATCATCACCACCATAGCGATGGAGGAGTCGTCATCTTCATGATGGTGCAAGAAAGGAAAACAATGCTTCTTGCTCAGGGCACTTGAAAATCCATTATTTTTTACCATCTTTTCTCACTACTACATTTGTGTAGTTATACCTAATATATCCCTCTTTTTTCAGAAATATGAATCATTCTAATGTTTTTTTTTTTTAGTAGCTTTTGGTATACGAATTCTAGGTCAGCGTGAAAAATATTGGGAATGAGATCTCTCTCTGACTTCATGTTTTCCTACTTGCTTGCAACAAAGTAGACTTGATTATGAACAATAAGCAGCAATGAATCAAGAGGGTCCTCAGGCACTGAGACCTTCTTTTGCAAAGTAATCTTTCACTTGTCATACATGAGGTATCTGAGCTTTCTATGTGATAATTGCTTAATTTGTAAGATTAAGATTTGATTCTAAATAAGCCATGACCCTCAGTTCTCTTCATTTTCTTTACTGACCTTGTGAATTTTGCTGGAGACATCTGTATCACTCTAAACATATTTGGACAGCACTCAAACTCTTTAGTCTTCACCCAGAGGTCAATATAAGTCTGGATCAGCTACAGATAGGAGCTTAATTTCTCTTCTATTTTCACTTGGTAATATACATAATAGATTTCCCATAGTGGCTTATCAATGACTAGCATATAATTTAAAGTCACTGAATAGTTTAAAGAATGAAACAGGAGAGTAGTATTGGTCATAAATTAACAGGTTTTTCCTCTTCTGGAGTGGGGATAAGCTTGTGTGTTCATTAATGTCAAAATGACATATATATACATATGAACTCTACATAAATGAGATTCTGTACTCACTAGTACTTTGACAAGATGTAATGAAGGTGATGGGTTTAATCATGAATATTCTATGAAAAAACATTTTCATATTTATATTCAGGTGTTTACAGTTAAGTCTGATATAGATCAGAAAAAAATACATCTTGTCACTTTTGGTGCTGGCTTAAGTCCAATTAAATATTCATATTAGTTTTAATATTAATGCATCTAATCAGTAGATGATCTTTGACAGGGGATACTAAACCTTCATAATTTTATCTTATGAGTTTGGTTTCCTTTGTCATTTCATCATTTAGATCTCTTCATCACACACAAAAAAAAACTAGTCTTGGAAACAGTATTAGTAATTTCTGGTATTTGTTACGGTGAAAGAACATTGCATCTCAATCAGTCCGTGTAGTCGTGGAGATAATGAAGTATATTCATACATTGCTAGTCAATTCTTTCTTTGTCTTTTTTATCTTTAGGCCATTGCATTTTATAGAAAACATAATGTATCAAATACCATAATAACACTAAAGGGTTCCTGTTGCCAAGATTGTTCATTTCCAGTAAGCAAACCCTTGAAGGTAATAATGTTCATTTTTGAGTATGGTACTATTCCTTGTCTACCTTTCATGTGAAACTTTGCTGCCAGTACAATTCAAATCATGGATTTTCTAGCACCGATCCTCACCAAACATCTAACAGAATAGACGTTTGTGGAAGTTTTATCACTTCTTTAAAGATTATTTTCATACTTTGGCCTTCATGAAACCCCTATGAAAAATAAATATTATTAATCTAATTCATATCGAAGACATGGAAAAGGAAATCCAGATCTTTGTTATTTTGGCATAGTAGCAAATTCTAATTATGGTACTTTTGATACACTCATTTAGAAGACAAACAAGCAGTTACATAATGACAGCTGTCTGATAACATTAATAAATGGATCAATAACAGAGGTAGACATTTTGGAAGAGTGAGATAGATATGCAGTTGAGAGAATAATTAGTAGGCAAACATCACCAAGCTGTAAAACTTGTATGGGATTGAAATCTAACTTATTTATATTCATTTACATGGTAATATTTACTTTCTTTATGTTCCATCAGCATTTTTTACTGATTTGAATGTGCATGTGTGTGTGTGTGTGTGTTTGGGTGTGCATGCAAATGAGTATATGGGTGTGTATGTATGTCTGTGTTTGGGTGGGCATGTACGTGTGCGTGTATGCGTGTGTGTGCGTATGTGTGCGTGCGTGCGTGCCTGTGTGTGTGTGTGTGTGTGTGTGTGTGTTTGTGTGTGTGCATATGCGCGTGCTTGTGCATCTGTCTGTTTGCATGTGTCGTATAACTTCGTATAATGTATGCTATACGAAGTTATTACGGTATGTATGTCTGTGTTTGGGTGGGCATGTACGTGTGCGTGTGTATGCGTGTGTGTGGGTGGGTGCGTGCGCGTGTGGGTGTGTGAGCGTGTGGGTGCGTGCGCGTGTGGGTGCGTGCACGCGTGCGTGCGCGCATTTGAGTGCATATGCATGTATGCGTCTGCATGTGCGAGTGTGTGTGCATATGCGCGTGCTTGTGCATCTGTCTGTTTGCATGTGGTATGGATCACTTCAACTTTTTTTTTTTTCACATTCATCTGTCAAAAATCTTACTGAAACTATTCCTAGATCTCTTAGACTTGTCTTTTCAAAATGATAATATGTATTGTGATATTGTACAGGATAAATTCATAGTGTGTATTTTACAAGACTGATGTATTTAAATATTGACATGCTGAAATTTATTTTTGATTGAGCAGTTGTAAGTGATGAGTCATTTTTTCTTTGTATGTTTTTATTTATTTAGATCATTAGACTGAAATGTTATTTTCAACAATTATCTTTAATAAAACAACTAATTTGTCTTAGAATAAATCTACCTCTATACATATATCAGTGAAATTCCATGCATTTTCTAGATACTGAATGTCCTATTCACTGTGAATAATGGTAATTAATTTTTTATCACTATGTATTTCCCTTATTCAGTTGGGGATTATTATTATGTAATGATATTTAACAAAACTATTTACTGGTTAGTAGTTTCATGATTTTCAAACAGTATTTACCACATATTTTGAAACATATTTAAGTTATGGTAATGATTTCTTAAGATGTTTTATAGGTAATATCCCTTTATGTATGTTTTGCAGAGTATTTCTGTTTTAAAAATTTGTCTTGGTTGCTTGAATCCATCTTATTAATGCTCCAGTAACATTGCTGTTATTGAAAAATATTTAAAATTTAAAATACGGCTATTATCAATAGTGTGCTAGATACAGTATTCCATTACAGTACAAATACTGCAGTTTACATAAGGTCAAACAATGTGTCTATGCACATTTTGGGTTCATGAATTGTATATGCATATAATCGTCATTTCCTCTCATATACAAAACAATCAATCAAATTTTATTGATGTAAAATAAAAAGTATCAGAGATCTAAAGATCTTGCTCCTGTTCTCATCAAATTTCAAAAAGCCATCCTTCTCGTGGTGTGGTGGTAAAAAGTTACAATCAGCTTATAATACTCACAGGAGGAAAACCTTTTAACAAAAATGTGTTAAGGCTTACGTTTGTCTTTCATGTCCATTACTCTCAAAAATCACAATCTTTCATCACCACATTTTCTTGTATTCTTTCACACTTTTCACAGTACGTTATATATAATCATAGACTATATATACAGTTTAAAAATATATATATATATATATTAGCGGATTTTATAAACAGCCACTTTGATACATACTAGTGAGGATTCTACAAAAAAAACTAAAAAAAAAAAATTAGTTAGATTTCATGCTTTATACACATAGGAAAAGGATTCAATAGAAAATTTAATAGTTCTTACAAGAAGCAGTTTAAAAATCACTACTTAAATCTGCACACCCTAGCAAATACATAAGAAATTTTTGCGCAAGTTAAGAAAATAGATCAGTTAGTAATGGCAAGGATAGTTTTTATATTCATTACTTTTTTTTCACTAAGGAAGAAGATAAAAAAAAATCCAAGACAGGCAGCTTTATGTCATGCTCCTTCAAGGCAAGCTAATTTGGGCCTACTGCTTTAATTGATTATGGCTCAATCTCCTATTTGATTATCTCACATTATACATCATAAAGTTTACCTTCTTTAACATGCTGTTTTTCAGCATATCTATTAAATAGAAATTTATATTTTTTGGTGAACAATTTATTGCCACTTGAATATCATGGCTACTTTTGTATATAGTTACACATTTTCTTTAATCTTAGATTATACAAAAAGCATAATATCTGTTTGAAGAATTATACTTCTGAACAGAATCTAAAGTGCCTAATCTAAGAATAAATATTTAGTTTGAGTTTCATAATCGTTTACACTATTTTCTAAAATATATTTTCTGAATTATTTTGGGAGATTTTTAGGTCTAATGATAATTAACAGCTTCTTCATATACCTTATATAAAGTGCTGAATATTGATAAAGTAATGTCATAGCAAAAACTGAATTACAATTGAATGAATTACATCATCTTTCAGCAAAAAACAGCACAGGTTTAAGAAGTAAACAATAGTCTTTTCTAAACAGAAAATCAATATGTATCATATTATTCTAACACAAATCAAATTTATTTCACATTCACTTAATTGAATTGTTCCATTCCTTAACCAAATCAACAGCAACGTATAAAGAAGGTAGACTTTGTTTTCCAATGTGTGCAGCCCTTCCCCTTGCTTCTATTGTTATGTATTGATATAAAGAATTATGTCGACCCTTGTGGGTTACTGAGATTTTCATATCTGTATATATGGACATTTTTTTCAGTTAGTAAACTGGTGGTCAAGAATCTTGGGAATGTACCCAAAACTAGGTCACTCTTACAAATCACATCTGTTGTTAAATTTTATAAGCAGGTCTTTACAAATGGATTGTTCTTGATACAGTTAAGAATTACAACCTGAAATGGTTAACAGATTATTGAGAAAAGAAATTGACAATATTTTGAGTAATATAGGTTATTCATGGCATATTCATTTATGATCTGGTCCGTATATTATTAATATATTTTCAGAATAATACTACGGAAGGTTTAGTTGCTTTAAAATATTGTAGAGAAAATTGTTAATTTAGTTGCCTAGCTATTGTTGTTATCCTGTTATATTGTTATTCATTTTAGTATTACATAACATGCTTTCAGTGAAGTTTTGTCAACTGTGAAAAAAAGAAAGAAAACTGCTTCCAAATTTTGCTCATGGCACATGAAAGAGTAAAAAATATAGCGATAAGTTGTTATACAAGTTATTAATCAGCAAAGCTAAAGGTTTCAACTGAAGGTGCCTGGGTTGTGGACAATTAATGTTTATTTTGTTTTAACTATTAAATTATTTTTTCCCCCCCCCCAAAGTCCAAGAAGAATGCCTGTACGAAACAGTAGCCAGATTGTTATGATTAACTAGGATCTTATTTGCTGTTTTTAGGGACATGAGTATAAAGAGCAGATGCTACATCTTTTGCGGCAAAAGACTGCTGCCTGCCATATCACACTGTTACAAAGTTCTACTGTAGCTTCATTAGCCAAATTTTGTTACATTTGCTGGCATCTCTTATATGAAGGCACATTGTACCATAGACCATTTTCACATTGTAGAAAGGCTCTCAGTTATGGAAGCAAAATATACAAGCTGATTAGCATGTATAATATATGAATATAATAATATTCATTGTTTGGTTATTGTGAATACTATATTTGCCAAATAAAGATTTTGCAATCAATGCCCAGTTTTTGTTTTTTTTCATGACAATAATATACAGATTATTTAGAGTATTATTTACTTTATACACAATATTCCATCAATTCCTGTATTATAAAGTACAAAAAGTATAAGAACCACTGGTCTACTAAGTAAAAACAATTGAAAATAGTAAAAACAATTATTTTCAAAAAAAAGAAATCCAAAGTTAGCATTATTTCATTTCTAAATGGTTAATGGAGAAAAGCGAAGTAAATGTGCTAGACATCTAAGGTCATATAGCACTATTTCATTTCTAAAATTATTTCTATTTGGTCAAAATAGGATTTGCTACAAATGAGATTTTTTTGTCCTGTTTCTGATATGTATTATTACATAAGCAAAAATAAAGAAAATATCTATAAACAATTTAAATTACACATTAGCTTTACCAATCAAATACCACTATAAATTTTCTTCGTAACATGAACTAAGGGTTCTCACTTCATTGTTCAAGCAGTAAATTCATTAAAATGGAAACACTACCACAATACAAAGGTTTCTATTGTAGCCACATTTTCATTTTAATTGTGTGTACATGTGACAGTATTTGTGTTTAATTTCAGTTTATCTGCTCCATTTTTTTTATGGACTTGCAATAATCAAAACCAATACAGTTTATCTATTATCTATACATATATAATATTATTATATTAATCATATTTACCTTGAAGGCTAAGTGATATTGCTTTGAATAGTAAGAATCAACAGTACAAATGTCTGTACATTATAGAAATATTTGCTAACAAATGTTATTACCCTTTTCATAGCTCCTTTTACATTCATGTGTATTGATGAAATAAACAATAACTGGAAAATAAATGCAAAAAAAAAATAAAAATTATCATTTCATCACATTATAATATGTGCAGCCCACAAACAAAGAGCTTAACCTGAAGATTTAGCAAATAATAGTCATATAAATATTCAGCATATTCTCAAAACTATAAAAAAAAAAAAAAATGAACAATAATATCCATATTTACCAAAACATTTTCCTCCACTGATCACAATTTTGTAAATATTCTAAAATTGGAATCATCTATAATGTAAAATCTTGTATAAACTTACCCTTCTTTTTTTCATCATAAGAACTGCAATCCCCATGAGAGAAATACACTACAAAAAATTTAAGTTCCAGAAAACAATTATTCAAGACAAGATACATGCTCAGTAATTTTGATATGTAGCTCTGAACTTCCTACAGCAGATATATGCTATTTTGTTTTGTGTTTTCAATGTTAAATAATAATAAAAAATATAATACATCTTTTACTTCAGTAATTCCCAAAATAACTATTTCAAATATCAATTTAAATCCATATGTGAATTAAAGCTTAATAACCATATAATACAGATTATGTGACATAGTAGTGTATATACATAATATATACATCCAAACTGCACAGTAACATATCACATTACTTGTTACATAGAGATACAGTTTATATCTAATCCTCATTTAATATTATATACAGAAACAACCCCATTACATTATCTTACTACTATTTATTGAATTAACTGAAAAAATACTATCACATATGTTATTCATATATTATATCACTCTAACACTAAGTGTATATACAGCCTTCATGATGATTTATCCACAAATTGGCTTATCAAGTATGTATGATTATGAATTCTGAGGTACCATGGTGAACTGATAATGGTGTGGAATGGAACGTGCGAAACATGAAGCCTCATTTCCATCACCCAAAAACTGTTGTAAAGACACTTTTAGGTGTTCCTGGTCTTCATTCACAACACTGAAAAGTCTGTCGCAACAGCCACACTACAAGTGCTGTTGCTGTACTGTTGCTAAAAATTTGACTCTTATTCTTGAGAACAATACTGAAGTTGGCAAGTCTCATTTTATTGTTGAATCAGTCTTTGATTATGTGATATCACATTATAAAGAATAAAAATACTCATATGCATCATATGACATTTTTGGTGGCCTGATGATGCACAAAGTTAAAGTATAAATAATCTTTAAAATCTCTATTCATACCCTTAAAATGTATTTCTTATATGTCATTATATGAAAAATAATCTAAAGAACTAATATATCTTCTGATATAAAAGTTCATACAGTACACTATCATTGACATACTGTAGCATCAAATATACACTTGCCATTCCTTTCCATTTCTAAAACAAAACTAGTAGCTCTCTACACACCCATTTGTGTGGCGAATTTGTTTCTGGAAATGGAGCCAGGGTCAAAACAAAGTGTTGCACAACAGTTTCTAATTGGCAGAAATGATGACTAAGTAGCACCAGTTTTGCTACATCATTTAATGTAGAACTTACAAAATTGTTATAAAAGTTCTTTTTAACAAGATAGTCATTTATTTTTTTAATCATTAAATCTTTTACCTAAGTAAGGTTTATCATTCTGTTTGGTGTGTATTGCATTGTTTATAAATCACAAATAATTCAATATTACAAGTATTAGAAATGTTACAAAATGTAGCTATAAGAGCAATATATAGCAATATTGTCCCCCCATTATAGAATGCACAACAGGGCAAGTAATAAAAGTCCCTTTTCCCTACTTTTCAGTAAGCATTTTGGTGAAACAAATACCTATTTATCACTTTGCTCAGCCATGTTTCAAAAATCCAATTTATCAATGTATTTTCTTACTGTTTGGAACTTAATATAATATCACAAAAAGATGCTTTACAAGCTGGACAACCTATTAACATAAGTCACATTTGATGTGGCAAAGTCAATAACATTCTTTGGTAAAGTACTGTGAAGAATGATAACCCTTGACAGCATGAAACATCAACTCGTACCTCTTTCCTCATAAAAAGTACACACTACATTACATTACAAGATTACATTATAACTTTTTTAACTTGCTGGGAAAAAATGTAGCACTTTTCACAGGATTTATTATCAAAATACTGTAATATACTTTTTTAACCAAGCACTTAGTATACCTGAATATGTAAGTTAGTTACAGCACCACTATAACTACAACTGGCATCACAGTACAACTGGAATATGCATTGATGAGTGATTAAGTTAACTGCTATTTAACATTTTGAGGAATGGAAGAATGAATTTTTATCAAACAACCACAGATCAAAATATTTCCTACACAAGCAAAATCCCTATCAACCCGTTTATCATGAATATGTATGGATACCATGAGGTCCATCATATATTGCTCCAACTGAAATCCTGATCCCAAGGTATATTGTGCATCAGCCTGAAAAAGCCAAGGGTTCATCAATCACCTGCATAAAAATAAACACAATTACCTAAATTTCAATATAAGCCGATAAGCACTCATTTAGAGGTATGTATCTATGCTTTTTTGTTAAATCGTATTTACCCAATTGTAAAAGTACCTATTTTTGTACATAAATCTCAGAAAGTACACTTGCATTATACTGCCCCCTGTAATTACTTCTTAGATATTTTTGAAGAAGATAATGTTGAGATTTCTGTTTACTGATTACTTTAATAGTGATTACTTACTGACTAGTTTAAGAAGACTTTCCAATACACAGAGAGGTTTACTTCCACAACAAAACCATAAAAAAAAACTCAATTAATAAATAAAGTAGTCAACTAATAAACAAGTAGTTCTATTCACCCACTTTATTACAAGTCCAGCTGCAACTTGATTTTTCTCTTCTTCTTTCCCTCTTTGAGAAACGACACTGCTTTCTTATCCCAGATTCTGTACTGCAATGCCTTTAAAGCGGTGTATTCTAAGAATAAAAATAAAATACATTTGGATAATAAATTAAAAATGTCAAAAGCAACTGAGGAAAATAGGATAGGAAATTGTAATTTTAAATTTCATTATCAAAACCATTTTTAAATGCTATGTACTCATCCCCAAAATATGCATAAAAATGTATTAATAATTTCAGTTGTAATTTTCATTGCATATTATGAACAAAATGCAAATTGTTTATAGGGAGATCTTTAATACTATTTCATAATTTCATTGCAAAGAAAGAATCCAATATTCTGATAATAGAGCTGTAATAACAACAGTAAACTTGCACTCTTACCATTATCTTCTCTAGCTAGATTCACAGTTAAGTACTTGGTAGTGACACTTCTCATGGCTGATGGCTCCACACAGGGCAGCTCTTCAAGTGGCAAAACAGCTTCCCCTAGTATACAATCAGCTTGGACACGATGTGACATCTTCAGCACAAAGAGGAGGTGGCCGCCTGACTTTGTTCCGGTGTCAGTGTGGCTTATGAGGCTGTGGAGGCAATAAAATGCATTGGTCAATAAGTGCAACATAGTCTGGTTTGAGTATTATCTAACCTATGCTGATTGTATCGCAAGCTTATAGAGGAAGGCACTGAACCAAGGATTTTGTAACAAAGGTATTTTTTACCTTTTTTTTACAGTATTGTCGGAAATATATATTTCTTTGTATTCATTTATTGAAATGTAGATTATGGATGATATAACAATATTGAAAAACAATCTATTTTCTAGCACAAAAAAAGTATAAAGCAGACATAATATAGAGAAAACATGGCAAAGAATCACATAAATTCAGACTGTTTCAAATACACTCATATAAAACCATCCTTTTTAAAACTCCTTATGACACATTATATTTAGATAACTTTTAAATCTAGTAAATGCACACTAAAGCTAATCAGGTCAATTACAATTCAAATGATTCCTTATATACTGGTGCTTCACTCTTCTTCTGTATCTTGGTTTTTTGATTCCTGACATTCGGGAACCATTCACCAGGCACAAGTTTCACCTGAACATATGTATCTGGTGACTTTCCTGAGGACATGAGAGGGAGGACAGGTGTAGGTTCATGATAGTTTTTAGGTTTCACTATATCATTAGCCATGATGACTTCAACTGTCAGGTTACCAGTTGTGGTGAAGTATGCCTGGAAAAGAAGAAAAAGGCATTGAAAAAGAAGAAAGAAAAGGATATATACAATTCGAGTATATAAATGTATCCAATGAAGTAATAAATATACTTTGACCACGTATCAAAACCTGCAGCAAAATGCAGGATATACTGACATCAGCACATTTACATCAATCAAAGAGAGAATAGATAGTCAATTGGTTCTATCTTTTTTTTCATTCCTGCCATGATTCTGTTTATTCTTTTAGTAATTTGTTTGTTTAATACAGATTACATTGTTAAATACATATTAAAGTTCACCAATTGACTATTTCTATTGGAAACCTTCATCCATGGCCTAGCTATCAAAAACAAACCTCAACATCAAAACTTTACATTGAAATTAAAACTAAATACTGAAAGAAAAAAAAAATCCTCACATCAAGGTTTATTCTTAAACGGATATCAGAATCAAATTAAATTGATTGCTTTAAAAGTAAAACCAACATAAAAACTTTTAAAGTCTGTCCTCTCCCTCACCAAAACTACAAGTCGAGCAGTCAGACTAGCTCCAGGTTGACTCTGCTCTTCAAACCTTTCTCTGTAGTACTTAGCAACGAGAGATTCTGTCGGCATCTTCAAGTTGCCCAGGGTATCCAACAAGTTCTGGTATTCTGAAAGCAAAAATTGATCAGGTCTTACAGGCATCCAGATGTGCAGGAAAAGAGGGGGGGAAAGAGAGAGAAAAGGACAAAAACAGAGGGACGGAGAGAGACAGACTCAAAGAGTGCTTCAGGGAGGCAGACACAGGAAAAAGAGACAAAGAGAGACTCAGAAATTGAGACACAGAGACAGAAATTGCCCAATAAATCCCATAAATATAGAACATCAATGAAGCACTCAAAGTAAATTGGATATTTACTCTAGGTAATAAACAGCATCTGTTCTACTTACCCATCGTGTGTGCCAGCTGTGGATCAAGTCCTTTGGAATTGGTTGGAGAGTGGGTGAAGAAATGCCATGTGCGCTCAAGGATGGTGAAGACACCGCTGAAGAACTCTGCATTTTTCTTCTGTGGGGGAAAAAGATGTTTTCTAACATCAGTTTCATACTGCCCTATAATGAAGACTGCTTTCCTTTCTCTGTTCAACTATTTGTCAATGCTGCTTGTTACAGTAATTTTAAAATACTACAAAAAAGTAGTGAAGAATGATATTAGTCCTGTTTGTATGTTATCTTACTCTCATTTTATTAATATGTCCGTGAATCACTCTATAGTTTCAGTACAGAGGATAAAATGTCACTTTTCAACTGCAATTTTTAGATGTATCACTTACATCACAGTTGCTTTCAACAAGGCTAACAAAGATGGCAACAAGAACATTCCAGATCTTGCGCAAAAATCTCTCGAAATTTGGCCGGGTTAAACAGTTATCAAGAAGAGACAGGTACTGATCCAAAACTTTCTTCAGTAAAGGTGTTTCATTAACCATTTCACATGACTCCATAACTGCTTGGTTCAGGGTCTGCCGCAACTGGAATGATAAATCAAAGCATGATGCATTTTTCTGCAAAGTATCAATTGACTTTTTTCAAAAATTTGGTTAAACCATCTTAAAAGATTAATATCATTATTATCATGATGACACATAAATATCATCCAATAAGAAATTAGTATCTCAGAGTTAAAAATAATGATAAACTTCAGGCCAAGTTTGTGGTATATCACAAAAAAAGATATTGCTACAAGAGAAAGACAAATTTCACAAAATTTGAAAACTCACCTTCTTAATAACAGTATCTATGAATTTCTTAATAGATGTTTCCATCTTTAATGTTGTGTTGGTGATGACAGGATACTTCTCGTTTTCTATTGCAAGGCCAAAGTGTCCAGGGAGCTCTTGAATCTCTTCACACACATACTCAATGTTGTTTAGAGCTCTGCATGTCTGCAATATGTGGAATGTATTTAACATAGATGGATTTTAAAATACTGTATATTAAGTGCATTCCAAGGATACAAAAAAACTGTCATACATTAGTACTTATTGAACACAGTTTTGCTGCTGACAAAGTATAATAAACATGAATTAACGGGAGGTAGGGAGTATTAGAAATTTTGGTACTGCTTGGCAACCTTCATCCAGTTACACCTCCTGAAACCTTCCCTATTCCCCTGTGCCCTTTAGTCACTTTATCTAACTGAGCTACTCATACCATCACTTCATAAAGGAATGAATTTAGAAAAGATAAAATAAGATTTATTGTAATGTATGGCAAGTAAAACCCCCAACATACACCTCTATTCTCCTTCAGGTTTCACACTCCCTTGTTTGCCTGAGGCAATCATACAAGTGGTACTGGGCATTGTTGTAACCTATTCATAACACACTAGCAAGAGACATGCATGTTCTATTGTGGAAATTCAAGTTCTATGAACATTTTTTTTTAAATGAGGTTTGAGACGCTGAAAATTTGATATTTTTGCTGATGGGCAGCAGGGCATGAACAAAGAACTGCAGTTTACATAGCATTCAAACTTCAACATGCTTGCTTAGTTGAACAGACTTTAATACCACTCCTCTTGCCAAAAAGTTCTTTAATATGAACAGTCATACTTTACTCACACATCTGGCCATCAGTTAAAGAAACAATTTATATCAACAATGAACATCTATTCCTATGACTTTTATTGCGACTATTTCTACTTGGCCGTGCAAGGGTTCAATCATATTCCAGTAAACTAAACTAACCTACTATATTCTAAAACACTTCTCCAACAACTTGGCTTTGTTTTTTATATAAACAATCCTTAACCCTTTTGGTGATGCCAAGTCTCCCGCATATTCAATCTTCATCAAAGTCAGTCACTTTCCATCTTATTTCTCACCACAAGACTCACCTCAGCTGAAAGCAGCAAAACTTTGGGGTCTGTCTTTTCTTGGAGAATTACTTCCAGCTTTGAGATGACCAATTTTGTGTAGAGCAACCCTAAAGAACAGCACTGTTGCATAAGCTGTTTTGCTATACCATTCCCCTCGGCTTCATCTGGCCAAGCTAGCTTCTGCCAGTATGTTGTCACCTGTAGATATTGCCATATATCATTCAGTCAGTTACATGGATGCCTGATAATAGTCATGAACATGCTAATGGATACAAGCAACTGATAATAGAACACACTATACTGGATATATGAATAACTGATAATAGAAGATAATACAAGATACAAAAATAACAGGTAAAATTAAGTATTAAACAAGAAATTCAATAACTGGTGTCTAGTGCATGAAGTTACCAATATTTCTGTAGACCCTTTTCCAAACCCAAAAGTTTTGCACACAGGAATTTTCGATAATATTTTATTTCAAAGAATACCTAATATTACAAAGATGAAAAAGAAATAGGAAGAAAAAGAGAGAAGAGAAAACATCAGTTAGGATGAGAAAAAGTAAAAAAAAAAAAAGAAAAAAAAAAAAAGGATAAGAATCTTAAGGGGAACATCCCTCAGAAAGCCATTTTTTTTATTTCCTTTTCTTGGGGGGAAGGATTGATTGTCACAGAGACCACTTTTTGTTTTTGTTTTTGTTTTACATAATTGTATATATTTTTTATTCCAAAATTCAAAATTCGGCTATCTAAATGGCTTTAGGATTCCGATGCGCAAGCAAAAGCAACAAACCAACGTTTGAATCGCACAAAAATTATGACCACTGATATGTACCAAAGTCTGTGTAAAAGAAATTTGTAGAAAAAAAAATTGGGAATTTTAGACAATTGCCAAAGTTCGTTATCACTGTTATTTTTCACTAAATTTAATGATGTTACATATCAAAATAAGCTTATATACTGTACTTTGCAATGCAATGATTACCAAGTCAATCAGAATTAACATTTTCAATAAGGACTATTTTCTGTAAAGGTATGTCTTTTTTTCTTTTTTTTTCCAATATCAAAGTAGATATTTCTGTATGAAAAGTTTAATAAATGCAATAAATCATAGACAACTAATCTAAATCAGACTTTTTCTCTTTTTGAACATTTGATTTTGAAGAAATGGAAAACTGTGGATGGCAATATCAGCACAAAATCATTCTAGTTATAAAGTCCTAACATGAATACAACATGGCGATTCAATTTTGAGAATTTTAAAAGCATATGTATGAAGTCCTTGGAATTCAAGACTTATCAGAGAAGTTGATTTTTTCCCATGCTCCACTCAGGGCAGCGGGGGAAGGGGAAGACGGTCATTGGGTGGTTATAATTTTCAAGGAGGATCATATGTATGTAAACACATGCATAAGGTTAACCATGTTAATCATCCTCATTTAGTAGGCTTATATTAACTTTTCATGTAAAGGAATAAAATATATTAGTTATCCCTATCAAATCGTTTTGACAATTTTCAAAAGTAACAGTTTACAACAGGAAACTAGTATAGAGTTGGTGATTAGTCATTTGTACTTATTATCTTTGCTAAGAAGGGCATAAAATCATCAGAAACCTTGGTGTGGTTGGATATTTGCGTATTTATGGTACCTAAGACCTATGGTAACTTCTACACGTAATATATTTTTTAACGAAAACACACAAAAAGGATGGGATAGCTGTTTCAACTCTAGATGAAGACTGTGCATAAAAACAAGTTCAAAATTCCATACAGTTTTTATCTCAGAGCAGGTATTACCGTGTACTATCAATTTCAACATGAAATAATCGGTATCTCCCTTATATCTCCAAAGTTCAAAGATCCAACTATCAGGTGGCCTTCATATTGAAGTGCTCTTTACAGAAGAAATGACCAATTTCAAATCAAATCAAGTTTACCAATGCTGGAAAATACCAACGCTCGGGCAAAGTCAAACTGAAATATTTTAATCATTATTTATATGGCTATTTTCAAACATTAGTGTTTCATACTTGGTATACATACAGATTCCTTCGTAAGCTACAACACATTACCAGGAAGTCCCGATGGAAGGTATATTTCATGTGTAAAAGTACACAAAGCTTGCATTTTTTTATAGATAGATTTCACAAAATATTTTGACATAAATCGTTGTGATACAATTTTTTCCTGATATTGGCATAAAAGTGTTCTTTGAACATTCACGAACTCATATCTATGTGCAATGTCATTATCAAATGCCCTATGCAAGATTGCAACTAGCAAAAGTCCACACAGGTGTACCCGGGCGCATATTAGCAGTGTACCTCCCAGCATGTTGGCGGTTCTCATGGGCATTGCCCAGTAAATAACCAGAGCTGGGATTTAATAGTCGTTTAGTAGGTTCCTCTTTCTTGTATCTATACAATACACTAGCTAACTTCATTTGACCCCTAAATTATCACCCCCCCACACCCTGAGGGAAAGCAAATGAGCAAGAAGGGAAGTATATAAAGGAAGATGAAGAATCTATGTGTAATTACAGGTTTTACATGCATATCAATACAATTTAAATAAATCAATGATCTTGCAAACAAAAGTAAGACCCTTTTACTCACAATACGAAACACATATGTCAACTCCATAGCTGAGGAGCTGATGGATGCTGATCCATAGCTTTTCGCATTTGACTGGAACTCATCCTTTTGTACTTCTTTCGCTATCATGCTCCTGGACTCCCGAAAGACATGTTCCTGCCACCTGATCACACCACCAACAAACCACTGGTGGTACCCATGTAAATCTGACTGTAATTGAACCTCTTCAGGAAGGTTCTCACCAATTCTGAGAAAGAGAAAGGAAGCCAAGGTTGAGATGTAAGGGAATCTCCATAGTCAGTGTACTGGTTACAAAAGAGGAGATGACTTCCTCTTTTCATGTAAAGTTTTCCTATCCACTGCAAAATGGCTTCAAAATGTAAGACTCCATCAATGTGGCAGCAATGCCACAAAGCACTGATTTGCCAATACATTCTTTATCTTATTTCCATTTTTTTCTCTCTTTTTCTAAGAAATGTAGCATTTATGAAAACAGGACACAATAATGGATTCTGAAATCTGGTGTCCATTCACAATCCTACTAATGAAAACATAATTGTCATTTACCTTTCAACATGATCAAATAATGGCAAAAAATATACCTATATACAAAAATCTCCAAGTTGACTATGCTACTATTTACATCAAAAAGTCAAAATCTTACTCCACAATGATCTCCAGCCTCTTGTACAGTTGCCAAACAGGATTTGAAACCTGTAAAGCTGTGGAAGAATTGGTTTCTGCTGTGTCATTTATTTCATTTGCATCACAGCTAAACTGGCTGTCTCCTTTGGGCTTGTACAGCTTTATCATCAAGGGCCTTACACGAGCAGACAGCTCATAGGTGAGGAGAGCGTAGGTAAGTCTGAGGAAGGACACTTGAGATTCTCTGTAAAGTAAAGAATAATAACATTACAATAAAAAAATGAGAAATCTTCAAAAGCCTCTAAAAACAAAGATCAGGTTTTATTTACAAGCCTAAGAAATTTGACACATGAAATATAATAATTTACCTGATGAATACATCTTGATAGAAATCGCAAACATCTCTTAAGAAAGAAATGATTTCCTGCGAAACAGCAACTGCAGCAACCAACTGCTGTTCTTCACTAGCATCTGGAGAGTTCCGACCACGATTTCTAATAGCATTTTCCCACCTTTAAATGAAGGAAATCAAGTTCTAAGCATACAGTGTGAAGCTGTAGTTTCATAATTTTTCATTACAGCTGAAAATAACCAAAGTAAATAAGTGATGATATAATCATGAAAAAGTACAAACTGTAATTTACATGTATAATACATTTTTCTCATGTTGCATCCTTCATCATTAACCTAATACCACCAGGAAAATGTAATGTCCACTGAGTATCATTTTTGAAATATAACTACACGTAGATGTCACCGCAACTGTTTTATCTTTCCTTGAGTTTTCAGGATCTCTTTTTTTATCCTTTTAATATTAGTGTTGTTATTAATATTACTGACACTATTAGTGCAATCAACAAAATAAAATATAATAAAGTATTTCCAAAAATCAAAGAAAAGGGTAAACATGTGAGACAAGTTGAATTAGGATTTGACTCATTGGTGACCAAACACTTGTGGACCTCTTTACGTGTAAATACAATTAACCCATCAGATCCAGATGACATGACCATCACGTCACAAAAAATTTAGCTTGAAAGACAGTTGACATGAACATACCGTCATGGAAAATTTTGGCTGTGGCCAAGGTGACCTGAACATGCCACTGTAAGCATTTCAACTGAAGGCCAGGGTGACAGGAGAGACTCTTGAAGAGTGATTAGACTCATTTGGCATTTCGGGAGTGGTTTTTGCATTATTTTTGTTCAATAATGAATATAGAATGTGTCACTTTACTATAATAGAGAATGGACCCACTCAATGGAGAGGTCACCCAAGATAAAAATGAGGAATTGAAAAATTTCATATTAGTTGAAACCATAGAGGATAATGATAAAATTAATAGCACATATCTTGATAAGCATAGAGGTCAATATTCTCTCACACTGGCACCAGGGAGGACACAATTTCCATTTTCAGCATCCTATTCCTGTCCACCTTGACCATTAGCACAGGTTTTGTTACAGAAAATTGATCATAAAAAAAAAACTTTACAATGACAAAAATAACAAAATGTTACTCATTATTATTATCATTGCAGCTACAGACTACCTAGAGAGATGAGATGAAGTGTGTGCATGGAACAGTCTATTACTATCTGAATGAAGGAAATCAAATGACAAACATAGACAATGTCAAATGGCAAAAAAGTTACAAATGCTTCTGTCAAAAAAGACAAAATAACATTGCAAAGAGGAGGCATAGAGTCTTATCATCACACACGAGTGTCCGTTTGCTCATACAAGCCATACGACCAGCAAAGTGTGCACTCACCGAGGCCTAATGACCGTACTTTGGGCCACATGATGGCAGTGAAGCTTCAGGATCCAATGAGTTGATAAACTAAACTCACAGTGGGCATGACATATACATACATTGGGTTAAGAATTGAATAAAGCTAAGATGGGTGAAAACAGTTCAAAGCACAACAAATAAACTAGTCTTTTTCTGATAGGAAGAATAGTTTATGTACTTTCACGTTTTCTGTTAAAAAAAAAATCTAACTAACTAACTAACTTACCAGTTCTTTGTAAAAGTCGTCAAAGCATTGGACACTAGTTCTACTACAGACATGTCTTGTGGAAATATTTGGAGAGATCTTGTTTCTGGTTTGGAATCTACTGCTTTCAGGCCTCTGCAAAAAAGGCATAATTAATTAATTAATTAATAATTAATTAATTAATTAATTAATTAAATAATTAATTAATTAATTAATTAAATAAATAAATAAATAAATAAATAAATAAATAAATAAATAAATAAATAAATAATAATTAATTAATAATTAATAAAATAATTAAATAAATAAATAAATATATACACACACTTGTTCATATATAAAAATGCTTATATATGCTCCTATACATGTATTTAGGTATATCTGTATGTAGGTATCCTTGTTTGTATGTATGCATGCATGCTTGTCTGTATGTATATACATATGCTTATATGCATGCATGTATGCATGTATGTATGTATTTATTCATGTATACTTGTATATAGATATAGATATAGATATAGATATACATAGTTCTTAAAGTATACACACTGCATTATTCTCATTATACATACATCAAGAAATAATCATATTCCAAACAAGATCAATTACCTTTCAAATGAAAGTAATAATCACACACCGCTCAGTAAAATACTTCTAAACTGAATGTAACTAACCGAAGAGTGTGGGTGAGCTGCTGATAAGATATAACTCTAGACGTTGCAGGATAATTGTTGTTAAGATATACCAGCTTTTCCTCCTGAAGGGAAGCCCAGATTCGCAACGTGCTTCGTACTTCCTATCATTTGGGAGACAATTAGAAAAAGGTGAAAAAGGTAAAAAAAATTAATAATAATAAATAAATAAATAAATTAAAAAAAAAAAATAAATAACCAAAATAAAAAATAAATCTAGTTTCCTAATACTGTAACATGTACAAAAGGGCATGCCATGAAACAGAATAAATCAGATGAAAATAGCTTAGCCTATATTCAACTTTTTTTTTGTTAAATAATTCAAAACTTCATTAAAATATTCACATATTCACAAATTTCATATATCTTTTCACCTTAGTTGTTAAAACTTAAATACATCTTTCATTGATCTAATTTTCTACTTTGTTTATTCTTTAATTAAGACAATGCAAAAATGAAAGGAGCAAGATATGCAATCGAAAAATAAGTGAAGCAGCTGATATTCAATCAATTCATGAAAAATTATAAGAGTATGAAATATATATCATGTCCAGTGAAATCTTCTCATATTTATGCCCCTCTCAGTGGTGTAGCTAAAAGGAGGGGCAATATTTCACCACTACCCAGGGCCCCAGTGAAGGAATGCCCCCCAAATGATACCTATAAAGAAGGCACTTGAATGATTACAATCTTTAGTGCAAAAAAATTAAATTTGCCTTTCCAGTCTATGAATATGAATAGATATCAGAATAGATAAATGCGAGTTATCAGTTACCTGCATTTCTTCATCTGAGTAATTTCCCTCTGCAATATGTCTTTGCAGAATGGCCAAAAGTTGTAAAAGAAAAGACTGGTCCACAATACTTAGTCTTGAAGTTACTTTCCACCATGAGAGAATGACTGACTGTGGAGGGATGTTGAGCATTGTAGCATACTGCTTTAATATTGAAAGACTGGCATTACTCAGTGTACCAGGCCAGGGGCTCACAGATGGCCACAGGACCTGCAAATCATTGATACAGATGAACTAGGCTGAAAATCAAAATAATCTTAAAAGCATTAAGAAGAGTTGTAAAATGATATAGAAAAAAAGATAAGTGAGGAATTTCAAACTATAAGTTTTATCTGATTATCAGAATCATGTAGCAATTCCATCATAAAGTTTGTCCTGACTTGTCCTACATTTTCTATCCTAAATTCTAAAATCAGCACTAAAATATATTCCAAAGTTTGTAACTAATTTGTCTTCCAGTTTTTTATCCTCAAGTACAAAATCAAGCTACAATTATGTTTTCTCTTCATGCTGAAGTTAACATTAGTAAGTCATTGCTTCTTGTAAATCAATTTAACTGAAAACACTTCTGTTTTAATCTGTGACTAAGATGTTTTAGGAATACATCCTTCTGACTTCCTATGGCTTTCGTTTATAACAACACCTCTCATCATTCACTACCTTCATTTAATCCCATCTGCAGAACATCATATAGTATATGAAAACCAAAACAGCATCCTTCATTCACAGAATTTCATACCGAAAGCTTTTCTTTCCTTTTTCTAAAGTTAATTTACTCACATAGTTTAACCTTACCTCATTCTCTATACTGCTTCCTGATCCACTACTTTCACTGCTGCTTGAACTCATTGTGCTGTTACTTTTGGAGCTTCGATTGCTACAGCGGATGCCTTTCCTCTGTCTACTGCGACGAATACTTGTTCTACCAAAGCCATCCAGGCTATCGAGGTATCCAAGGTGCTGGTACATTAGTTTGTGTAGGAGAGCATCATACCAATGAGGTCCAAGGTGGTGTAACTGTGGATATGTTTTATCTATGCATTAACAGAATCATGTGACACTTATCAAACAAATCATTTAACACACTTTATTGTATTTCCTGCCATAAAACTATGGCAATGAACATTATATCAAATGAAAAATGCTACATTTGTCTTTTTTACTTCATTTTATATAAAGGTTTTATGGACACACAACACCTTATTTACAACTTTTGAACTTCAATATCAATCACAGGGCAAAATTTGCAGCAAACACAATGTAAAGGGTATCATAAATGTAGCTTAAATTTACTATGCATATGTATAGTCCAACATGACACATTTTCCAAACAAGTTGTCACTGCTTTCAATGGGACAGAGTAAATTTAGAACTCTTAGTATCAGATATGATAAATTAGTCTTGTCTTCTTCTCTCATAGAAAACCGACTAGAAGCTGACTTGTGGAGCAAGTGGTAACCATATTCAGACAGCAGTTGGATAAAATACGCATGTGAACCTTGTAGATACATTCCTATTTTTGTTGATTTCATGAAAATGATGACAAATTTTACTTTACCATAATCAACATAAAATAATAATTTACAAAAAAACATTATGAATGCAAAATTGCCTAGTTTTAAATATTTGAACCAAAAAAATATCTGGGACTTTAGTCAGGTTAGTAATGGAATTATTATGTGGGACTTTAGTTAGGTCAACATATTTTAAATTGAAAAAACAAAGTATAATTTTTTGTATATCCAAGGAAAGTATGTGGTCCACAATGGGTTAAAACAGCATTCAGTTTGTTTAGTTTATAATCAACTAACCTACAAGATAATTACATATACAAGAAAGTTTGTAATGATTTCTTGTTGAACATTCATTTTCAATTAATTTCATGAACACTGTTTGACTTACAACAATTATGTGACAATTCATTTCATCCACAATGCATTACAACAAATGCTGGAAAAAGTTATGAATGACAGTAAATAGCATCATTATATCACTGATATTTCAATAGCTACATAATTATCCACATCAAATAATTATGATGATGTAACAATAAAGCATCCATTACACACTATAAAGTATTTCATTCCTATCTAAATTTTTCCTAGCACATTTCACTCATGGATTACAAACTCTTTTATCTTACTTGCGCCACTGCAGATACTCTGAGACCAATGCGAAGACTCCCTCTTTTC
>NW_020870129.1:44417-46917 GCF_003789085.1 Penaeus vannamei | reverse complement strand
CTTCAGGTCTTTCGTGCATTTACAGCAAGAGAATAGCATTTCCCAGAAGTAGTGGATTTGTGCAATAACAAGATCAAATGACATAGACTGGGTTTACAATAAATGGAAGTTCCATTATAAAATTCCTTTGGGTTTGATGGTTTGTTATATTGTAGTATTAAGCATTATTGTTGTTTCACGCACACGCATGTGCAAGCACACGCACACGCACACGCACACGCATGTGCAAGCACACGCACACGCACACGCACACGCGCGCACACACACACACACACACACACACACACACACACACCACACACACCACACACACACACACACACACACACACAACACACACACACACACACACACACACATATACATACATAATTTTAATAATACATAGATAAATGTAAGATTGGTTTATTGGGATAAGGAGTGAGGTTTTCTTGCAGTTACTCGCATCCCAAGGAGCTTGTTCTCCCATATTATTTTTTTTCTTTTATTTGTCATACTCACTGGCCCTTCTTTGACTTACTAAAGTATAGTCTCATCATAAACAAGCATAATACAATTAATTAATGCTCATAGATCTGCATAATAATACAAAAGCTTTTAGATATATAGTTGCATGGAAAAAGAACCACAGCTTTTCACAAAAGATGTAGTTTGTGGAGTAGGTGGGACTTTTGCATTGAAACTGCTCCCAGTACGGAACATGTGAGTGGCTGCAAGGCACGCCTAATTCTTGGTATTGTGATAAAGGTTGTTTGTTTATGAAATCCTCTAAAGCTTAAATGTAAGAATCCAATATAATTGTTATCATTATTGACATTTTTAATTGTGTGTGTGTGTGTGTGTGTGTGCTTGTGTGTGTGTGTGTGTGTGTGTGTGTGTGTGTGTGTGTTGTGTGTGTGTGTGTGTGTGTGTGTGTGTGCGTGTCTGTGCGTGCGTGTGCACACCTGCATGCTTGTGTGTGTACTTGCATATGTGTGTGTAAATGCATATGCGTTTTAGTGTGTATGTTTGCATATGTGTGTGCATTTCTTTGGTACATGTGAGTGTGTGTGTGTTGGTGTGTGCATGCATATGTATTTGTGTGTGCATACTTTCATGTATGCATGCATGTGTGCCTGTTTGTGTGTGTACCTGTGCATATGCTGTTGATGTGGATGAGTTTGTAAAGTATGTATTTATCTGCATACTTGTGTATCTCTGTGCACTTTGCTGATGTTTATGTATATTATGCAAGTCATTTGGTAAAATTATGGCAGAATCTTCATTATTTTCTAAAGTGCATATTTGTACATACTCTTTGTCAAAGTATTTTTGTATAGAAGCCTATGAATTTTATTTTGTTACATATGATTGATCAGTAAATTTATCATTGGTGGAGAACCATTGAGGTTGTAGATTAGGAAATAAGCTTATACAATTGGCACAATACTTCTTCCGTAGAGTTGTGATGAAGTGCATATTGGGGAAATTTGCAGGATTTGTTCTCATCTTTTTAATAAGAATTAATAAATTGTTTTTGGAAGTCACATTATTATTATTATTTTTTTAATTGATAGTTGAAGCATATTTTAAAGATCCTTTTTCTTATTTTCTGTACATGCAATGAAAGTGTGTGAGTTTATGGAACAAAATATATGAGCCAATATATGCAATTTTTTCATATACGTGGGTTCCAGATTGATATAACAATTATGAAGTATTCTGATGTGATCATATTTCATAATTGACTATGGTATTTATAGAAATTGTTTAGTTATGAGAAATAATGAAATTATTTTAAATTATTGATTGTTATTGTAATCTTTATTATGAAGGATTTTATTCCCATGCGCTGAAATACTTTTAACCACAGTGACTAAAATAATCAAATATCATTATAATATATGAACTTAGTGATGCAAATGGATGCAGATGAGTGTATTTCATGGTGTGCATGATTGCTTGGAATATACCTATTAATTCCTTTTTACACAGTTAGATATTTACTTCAGACCTATTTAGCTAACATGAAGAAAGTCATTATAATTTTTTTTTTAAATCTTACAGTTAGATATTATTTCTTAGTAGGTTTATTACACAGATGCCTGAGCACACAATAAACCAGTCGAGCAGGCCTTCAGCTCAAAACCTCCCACGTGAATAGGCATAGGCTGGCTGTAGAATGTCTGCATGCATTTGCGGCATGGTTGCATTCTCTGATTTGTATGGTGTTTTATTTAGGTAACTTTGAGTACAAACTTGATTGGAAAGGATTTTGTGTGTGTGTATAATAGGAGAGATAAAGGAAAGATGTGGGATGGACTTTTTTTCTCTCAGCATAGTTGAGGGGACTGTGGAGGTAACTATAGACCTTAGGATGTAGTTTACCTTATAGTGACTTCTATTAGTTTAGAGAAGATAAGCGTTTCATGTGCTAACATTTTGCTATAGTTTTCTCTTTTCTGAAGACTTTCTTATTGCTTATTTTGGCAGTAGCTCTGTTTAAAAGTGTTCGTGGTTG
>NW_020870129.1:34417-39417 GCF_003789085.1 Penaeus vannamei | reverse complement strand
TGACTACCCTTGACTGCCAATCATGTATGTTTCACTGGAAGGGTCTTTAGGACGGACAGAATTTATTGTGGCAGATATAGAACATTTTTGAATAGAGCGAGTACCTATAGAGAGAAATTACATCTCTTGCTCTTTCATACCTTTTCTACATCTGTAAGGGTACAGTCACAGAAAATTTTACCACCTATTATTGCTTGAAATATAGTTGAAACTTCAATTTTCTGTGTATATAATAATAAATATGCATATTATTATAATTGCTTTTTAATAAGTGGGCTTTTGAATTTTAGTCTTGTTTTCTGATATTTTATATTACATGCAATTTCATTTGATTAAGATATAAATCTTGTTTAGTGACGGGCACTGCAGGCAGACATTTGTTCTATGATCTCAGTGTAATGTGATTTTCATATTCTTTAAATTTCTAACATAAAGCTAAGATAGCTGGCCTAAAAAATAACAGTGTTAGCTTGATGCAAAATACTAAGCTGCCTATTTTGCCTGTTATTTTTATAGGCGAAAAATGAGTTTCAAGTCCTCGGTGATTTACATATAATTTTTTACCCCCCCCCCCCTTTATATTATGTAAGTTGTTATGATCAGTGGAAAAATTTTTATTGTAAGTAGTATACCAGAACTTTTGATCTTAACATGTAAAATTATATTATTTCCCTTCTCAAACAGAAGATCTTTAGCAAATCAAGAATGTGTTGTCTTGCATGGACCAAATAAATTGCAAGATAAAATTCACAAGATTTATTGACGGCATTCATAACTTTTTAATAGACTATTTTTTTTTTATCAGATCTTTCGATAATTAAGAGTATATCAATATTCTTGAAATTCTTTAAACCACAAGAGTTCAAGCATAACAAGAAAATTACAGCTAAATGTCTTTTACGACGAAGGATCAGATAACGTTGGCATAATTAGCATATTTATTTATTTTTATTACCACAAATCAAAACTTATATATAGAACTTTTATGAATTATTTAGAATATATTAGGTTAAGAATTTTGCTTTTCTTTCCCTTCCCCCTTCCTTATTATAGAGTTTATAACTAGCTATAATTATATCTTTTCTGCTGAGTTCAGGGTGTGGTGTTTAACATTAGTATTAGCTTGGCTGGTATGTTATATGGAAAGAGTTTGCAATAAACTGTATTTAGTGGTGAAAGCAGCAAAATTAGCTTTTTCAAAAATTGATTGAGAGATTGTTATTGCTGTGTTCTAAAGTTCATCTTTGTGAAGGAATTTCAATCATTTTATACATTGAATTTCATTGAGTCTCAACACTGGCATGGAAAGATGTGTTCTTAAATTTCAAATATCACATTCCAGAATTATAAGTGCCTTCTTGTAATAACGTTTTTATCGTTTGAAAAACAAATCTGCAGAAATGGTCTTGCAGACAAAACAATAAAAAACAAAACAAAAAAAATATATACTACTCTCAACTGAAAATAAACATTTTCTTATATATATATATATATAAACATAATAAGATAAGCCGTTAGGATTTAGAGTAAGGAAATGAAAGTTTAAAGCAAATCTGTATGATTGTATGGAGGATTTATTTTATTTTCAACAGATGTGATATTTATTTGTTAACTTTTCCATCATTTTTTGGACTAATTCATTCTGGTTTCTCGTTTTGAGGTGCCACACTGTAGGGTTATGTGTTACGTGTTTTTTCTAATGAGAAAAGGTTTTACATATGGTGTAGTGATGAGTATATTTTGTGTAATTTGTGTGCACCGCAAAAGTGTTACGCAAATCATAAAGTGTTTACTTAGCTAAAACTGGTTGTTTTGATTTACCTTCCTTATGCTGATTATTTTATGGAAAGAATAAGTTATGACCGTGATTGTGGTAGCAAGGTATCATTAAAATTAGCAAAACTATTATCAATAATAGTCATGAAACTAAGAGTAACTGATAATAATGAGAGGAAAATACATTGAATAATAATTATAATAAAGAGAATTAAGTCATAATACTGTTAAATCACCACCAGAAATGATGATAAAGACGAGGAAAACAACAACAGCTGACAGCACCTACTATCTAGAGGCATCTATAGACAAGAAATCCTGATTGTCAACTATTTCCAAATTGTAATGTCAAAGGCATGCAAACTACTGGTTATTTAGCCCAACTCTGATTTCACTTCATAAACAGTAGCGAATCAGGCCTGCGTGTGTGGACGTTCCTCTAAAAAACATTCAGGGTTATAATGATAAAAGCACATATTAATCAAATATAGTTTAATTCTAATCAAGCCAGCATGTGTGGACGTTCCTCTAATTCAGGGTTAAAATAATAATAAAAATACACATAAATCAAATATAGTTTAATTTCTACATCAAATATAAAAATATAAGGAAGAGGAGAAACGCTGACGCTATCCTGTCTCCTCTTCTGTTGAATTGCCTTCCGTTGGGGAATCGGTGTCGGAGTTTGACCTCAGCTCCTCCTCGTCCAAGCCCTGGCCTTGAGCAGCTACAGGAGGGGATGGAAAAGAAAAGGAGAGAGAAAAAAAATAGGATAAAGAGAGTGGATACAGAAATTTAAAAAGAAACAAAAAAAAGAATGTGCAAGAAAATATGAAATTGAAAGGAAGAAGGAACATTAAAAAAAAAAGACAGAACAGAGAAAAAGAAACGGGAAAAATATTATTAGTACATACAATCTTAATCATTCTTGGAATACATATAAAGAAAAATATATTGCATTGGCCAGTGGAATTAAATAAATGTCTCATATTCCAAAAAAAAAAAAAAAAAAATTGGGGGGGAGGAGGAGAAATTGCATGCTCGCTATGTTATAAAACCACAATAACAATAAAGTAGTTTCAGATGTAGGTTTCTAACTATAATGAGCAATTACATTATAATAGAAAGGAAAAAAGTTAAACATAGCAAGAAATCCTACTTTTTGATGGAAGCTTGTTAAAAAGATGCCATAATGAACTATAAGTTTCAATAAAATAATAAAATAAAAGAGTAATAATAAAAATAATCTACAACTTCTACAAATAAAAGTGAATATGAACATGAAAACATGAAAATTAAAATTTTGAGGATACAAATAATATCAACATTAACAAAAATAATAGTGATAAAAAAAAAAAAAAAAAAAAAAATCAATCAAAATAATAAAGTAAATATAAAATGAATCATAACAACAACAATAATAATAATGATAATTAAACATAATAATCATAATAAATATATTGTTTAAAAAAAAACAAAGAAAAAAAATAAACATAATAACCAAAAATAGTAATAATTCAAATATAATAGATATAAAATAATAAATAAAATGAAAACTAAATTGGCTCATAATAATAATCAATAGTAAAGAGAATAATAATAATGATGATTAATACAAATAAATAATAAAAATATAAAAAATGAAATATATAATAAAAAAATAGTATACTAATATAATACTATGAAATATTAATCATAAAAGTTTAAATAAAATAAAATAATACTTATATAATATACTTTGATAAAATAATAAATAAATTTTAGTAACAACAATAATAATAATGATAAAAAAATCAAACTAATAACAATATTCAACTAATAATATAAATGAAACAATTATCTAAAACTAAGATGATGATAATAATATAAAGGCTAAAACAAAACAAAAAAATTGAAAATACTACTACTTCAAAAAGGAAAAAAACACTACAACTACTATTACTACTACTAATAATAAATAATAATTAATAAATAAATCATTATCAATAATCATCAATCATCATCATCATCTTAATAAAAAAAAGTGCAACAACAACATTAATAATACAATATAATATCTAAAACAGTAATAAATAACAATAGCAATAATATAATAATAATAAAAAAAATAATATCATTCATCATGTAATTACATTAACAATAACAATAATAATTGTAATTAAATTAATAATCATATTAATAATAGTAATAACAGTAAGAAAAACTGATAATAATAATACTAAACAATAAATAACAATACTAATAAAGAAGGAAAAAAAAAAGGATAATGTTAATAAATACAAATTATAGATAAAAAAAAAAGATTAATCATGTCCTGCAAATATAATAAATATAAATAAACGTTATAATAAATGTAAAATACAAAGTCGTCACGTGAACTTCTATGGCCGATTCAAATGCCTTTTAGAACTACTTCAATACCACTGGTAAAGACGGAGATTTTTTTTTCCTTTTCTGTATTAAAATGTAGGTGGAGATGAGCGAAAAAAAGAAAGAAAAGAAAAAAAACAAACTATAAACATATCCACACACATCAACACATCTTAACACAAACAGATCCCACTCACTTCTTCTGCGATGGTTTTCTCGATGAGGTGCGAGATGATGTCGCGGCACTTGACACAACTCCTGCCGGCAGCCAACCGTACTTCTCCGAGCACACCTTATTGGCGCCTGTTAGAATGGCCTCCTCCAACAACTTCTGAATCTCGGGCACATGGATGTCGCAATACTGGTGAAAGGAAGATGGCATGGGGTTTGTAAAACGACATGGATACGGACAAAATTTTGTTATGAGAATTTCAGATATAAAGCCTGGGACTAAAGGCTTGTACAGCATGGTGGATTTTGAAATGTGGGAAACATATAGAAATAGAGAGAGAGAAATAGAGAGAAATAGAGAGAGAGAGAGAAATAGAGAGAGAGAGAGAGAGAGAGAAGAGAGAGAGAGAGAAAAGAGAGAGAGAGAGAGAGAGAGAGAAATAGAGAGAGAGAGAGAGAGAGAGAGAAAATAGAGAGAGAGAGAGAGAGAGAGAGAAATAGAGAGAGAGAGAGAGAGAGAGAGAGAGAGAGAAATAGAGAGAAGAGAGAGAGAGAGAGAGAGAGAGAAATAGAGAGAGAGAGAGAGAGAGAGAAATAGAGAGAGAGAGAGAGAGAGAGAGAGAGAGAGAGAGAGAGGAGAGAGAGAGAGAGAGAGAGAGAGAGAGAGAGAGAGAGAGAGAGAG
>NW_020870129.1:32300-34317 GCF_003789085.1 Penaeus vannamei | reverse complement strand
CTTTTTTGAGTCTCTTTTCCTTTTTTTCCCTCATCACACCTCATCCTACTTCCTCCTCCTCCTCCTTAGTCCTACTTTTTTTTTTTCCTTCTCTCTCATTAACCCTCCTCTCTTCTGTCCCATCTTCCTCCTCCATCCTCATTCCCTTCCTCCCTTCCCTTTCTCTTCTCCCTTCCCTTACACCCTCCATCACCTCTTCCCTTTTCTTTTTCCTTCATTCTTTCTCTTGCCTCATCCCTTCCTTGCCCTTCCCCTCCTCTTCCTTTCCCTTCCCTTCTCCCCCTTCCTCTTCACTTCTTCTCCCTGTCCTCTTATCTTCCTTCCACTCATCTTCCCCCTTTTCTGTGTTATTCTATTTTGTTTTATGCCCCACATTTACGATGGAAATGAATGCTTAAAACTGGTTTCCTTCGTGGAATAAGAGGTCAAAAATGGTACTGCCTATTTTTAAATCCCCAGAACCCCCAAGGCTTGGCACAAAATTTGACAGTCTGCTCTAGTGATGCATAGACTGGTATCGGTGGAATGTGCACAGGTTTTGTTATTGTTACTGTCGTTTTATTGTACATTTGTTCATGTCATTGATTATAATTGTGGTGGCTGCGACTGGTTTTATTGTTATTATTTATTATCAGTGGTAGCAATGGTCAGACAATTAGTGTTTAATTTTTTAGTTGTGCCTCTATCAGTACTATTATATATGTCATGTGCAGGAAGAGAGATTGATGAAGAATTTACAAATTCTCTCCATTGTTTTATAGTAGTAGTAATGAAATTGTCCATTATTGAGATATTGATATCTTTTTTTCTCCCACAGAAGCTGGAATGGACTATGTCAACATCCCCCACGTTGTCGCCATGGTGGGTCTGCCTGCTCGTGGCAAGACTTACATTGCCATGAAGTTGGCAAGATACCTTAACTGGGTCGGCCTTCCCACGAAAGGTGTGTTAAGGAGTCTTGGTCTTATTGTTGTTCTAATTAGGTTTTCATGGTACGTTTGATTATTAAGCCACTCGTCCTTAGAATTGCATTATTTGATTTGAGAGTTATGGTAGCAGATTGTGTGTTTTCAAAAAAAAAAAAAGAAAAAAAAGAAAAAAAGAAAGAAAGAAAAAAAACAGCGTTTTGTTGAAATAAGAAAGGAAGCGGATGAAATAAATTTTTACTCTATTTTATTCATTTATGCATGTACATGTATTTGTTTTATTGTCTATAGATAATTTTTTAGAATTTATCTCTGTTTTATCAGTGATATCTGCCTCTCTTACTGTATTAGGAATGTTAACTGTCATTGCTTAAGGATTTCTGTAAAAAAAAAAAGAGAGATTAAAAAGATGAAAAATTATTGATAAACAGATAAGCTTATAGAGTGCCACTTCAGTTTTGTTGATGTATGTATTGTGATAATGGATGGAAAAATAATGCAGTACAAAATACACCAAAATACGAGTAGATTACCTGTATTTGTATGTTAAAAAGAAACAACAATTTTTACAGTATTCAACGTTGGGGATTATCGTCGTCGGGCTATTGGGAGCTACCAAGGCCACGATTTCTTCCACCCGAGAAATCGCGATGGCACCAATATCAGGAATAAATGCGCACTTGATGCTCTTCAGGTTGGTATATTACTGGATTTTATTTTCATACTTTTTTGTTTTACCTTTGTTTCTTCTTTTTTTTCCTGCTATTCCTCTCTGTTTCATTCTGTCTCCATTTTCTATCATTCTATAATCTCACTTGTTCTCTCATCACCCTCTTCTTTATTTTCTCTTCCTTATTATACCTTTTCTGCTACCTTTCTTCTCTCTCCCTTATTCTCCATTTCCATGCCCTCTTTCCTCCCAGCTCTTCCTCTCTCTCACTTCCTCCCCCTCCCCTCCCCTCCAATTTTCTCTCCTACTTTCTCCCTTTTCACTTCCTCTCTTCCTCTTTTCTCTCTCTTGCATTCTCCCTTTTCTCTTCCTCTCTCCTTCCCCCCCTTCCTGTCTTTTCTCATTTTCATCCTCCTCTCTC
>NW_020870129.1:17300-19800 GCF_003789085.1 Penaeus vannamei | reverse complement strand
CGTGGAAAAATCCAAAATAAGAGTAGGATAAAGAAATAAGTATGTGAAAAATTGTTATTGTATAAATCCACTATTATCTTCTTTCTTTCATTTTTAGAACTTTTAAGAAATTGAAACACTGTGCTCAAAATATCATGTTTAATGGACTCAATAACTCAGGATAAGTTTGCATGTGGTGCAATGTACAAGCATAAAGTTGTAGATAATCAAGATCTTCAAACAATAGGTGTAAATATTTTTTTTTTTTTTGCTCTACAAAGAGGAAACGTCAGTCCTTCTTGGGAGCCAGACAATAAATATCAATGGATAACAGATAGAAATATCAACATTTTAAAGCATAAACTCAGCAATAATGATCTTCCATTCCTCACTAGAATGAACTGCTTTAAAAGAGATTATATTTTTGTAGCTGTCTTCAGGTCTTTCGTGCATTTACAGCAAGAGAATAGCATTTCCCAGAAGTAGTGGATTTGTGCAATAACAAGATCAAATGACATAGACTGGGTTTACAATAAATGGAAGTTCCATTATAAGATTCCTTTGGGTTTGATGGTTTGTTATATTGTAGTATTAAGCATTATTGTTGTTTCACGCACACGCATGTGCAAGCACACGCACACGCACACGCACACACACGCAACACACACACACACAACACACACACACACAACACACACACACACACACACACACACACACACACACACACACACACACACACACACACACACACACACACACACACACACATACATACATAATTTTAATAATACATAGATAAATGTAAGATTGGTTTATTGGGATAAGGAGTGAGGTTTTCTTGCAGTTACTCGCATCCCAAGGAGCTTGTTCTCCCATATTATTTTTTTCTTTTATTTGTCATACTCACTGGCCCTTCTTTGACTTACTAAAGTATAGTCTCATCATAAACAAGCATAATACAATTAATTAATGCTCATAGATCTGCATAATAATACAAAAGCTTTTAGATATATAGTTGCATGGAAAAAGAACCACAGCTTTTCACAAAAGATGTAGTTTGTGGAGTAGGTGGGACTTTTGCATTGAAACTGCTCCCAGTACGGAACATGTGAGTGGCTGCAAGGCACGCCTAATTCTTGGTATTGTGATAAAGGTTGTTTGTTTATGAAATCCTCTAAAGCTTAAATGTAAGAATCCAATATAATTGTTATCATTATTGACATTTTTAATTGTGTGTGTGTGTGTGTGTGTGTGTGTGTGTGTGTGTGTGTGTGTGTGTGTGTGTGTGTGTGTGTGTGTGTGTGTGTGTGTGTCTGTGTGTGCGTGTGTGTGCACACCTGCATGCTTGTCTGTGTACTTGCATGTGTGTATAAATGCATATGCGTTTGAGTGTGTATGTTTGCATATGTGTGTGCATTTCTTTGGTACATGTGAGTGTGTGTGTGTTGGTGTGTGCATGCATATGTATGTGTGTGTGCATACTTGCATGTATGCATGCATGTGTGCCTGTTTGTGTGTGTACCTGTGCATATGCTGTGGATGTGGATGAGTTTGTAAAGTATGTATTTATCTGCATACTTGTGTATCTCTGTGCACTTTGCTGATGTTTATGTATATTATGCAAGTCAGTTGGTAAAATTATGGCAGAATCTTCATTATTTTCTAAAGTGCATATTTGTACATACTCTTTGTCAAAGTATTTTTGTATAGAAGCCTATGAATTTTATTTTGTTACATATGATTGATCAGTAAATTTATCATTGGTGGAGAACCATTGAGGTTGTGGATTAGGAAATAAGCTTATACAATTGGCACAATACTTCTTCCGTAGAGTTGTGATGAAGTGCATATTGGGGAAATTTGCAGGATTTGTTCTCATCTTTTTAATAAGAATTAATAAATTGTTTTTGGAAGTCACATTATTATTATTATTTTTTTTTTTAAATTGATAGTTGAAGCATATTTTAAAGATCCTTTTTCTTATTTCTGTACATGCAGTTAAAGTATGGGAGTTTATGGAACAAAATATATGAGCCAATATATGCAATTTTTCATATATGTGGGTTCCAGATTGATATAACAATTATGAAGTATTCTGATGTGATCATATTTCATAATTGACTATGGTATTTATAGAAATTGTTTAGTTATGAGAAATAATGAAATTATTTTAAATTATTAATTGTTATTGTAATCTTTATTATGAAGGATTTTATTCCCATGCGCTGAAATACTTTTAACCACAGTGACTAAAATAATCAAATATCATTATAATATATGAACTTAGTGATGCAAATGGATGCAGATGAGTGTATTTCATGGTGTGCATGATTGCTTGGAATATACCTATTAATTCCTTTTTACACAGTTAGATATTTACTTCAGACCTATTTAGCTAACATGAAGAAAGTCATTATAGTTTTTTTATTATCTTACAGTTAGATATTTTTTGTCAATAGCTTTATTACACAGATGCCTGAGCACACAATAAACCAGTCGAGCAGGCCTTCAGCTCAAA
>NW_020870129.1:0-12500 GCF_003789085.1 Penaeus vannamei | reverse complement strand
TACTCTTATACCTCTCAAACCCAAAATAGTAATTACCTCCAAAATCTCAGGTTATTTCAGCAGAAACAGGCCAAATAGTGTCGGACTCCGAGCTTCGGTTTTAAGTTGTTTACTTTCTGTTGAAGGAATGTCTGAGCGCGTGCAAATAATAAGAATCGGAACTCTTTAGTTTTCTAATAGATTCAATATCCGGTTTGTATAGGCCTTTGATTTAGATTTATGGTTCAATATGTATTCAACTATTCTCGCTTTATATTCATGGAAAAAACAAAGATTCTAGCTTTAAATTTTATAATAATGATTTCGTAGCTGAATTAGTTGATGTCTTATCTAATAAATGAAATTTGACTTGCAATTCACTAAAGATAAACAAGAAAATAATACATAGAAAAATAAGACACATAAGAAAATCATATAATTCAAATATTACATACTTGTCATCAATTTTAATCTGGAATTTCTGTTTAAGTCAAATGACCATATAATAATAATTGAAAACAAAGAAAAAAAACTTTAAACATAGAAAACAACTTCATCATAGAAAAAAATACAAAAAGGAATAAAAATATGGGACTTTAATTTTGTCTTGTCTCTAAAATAGGTTTTCATTTGTCTCCATTTCACCACTTGTGCGGCGAAGAAGGAAGCATTCTCGTGCTCGATCCTTCTTGAAGTCTATCTATTTCTCCTTTTCCGACCGTTTCATTCACCGAACACCCAGCCATGCCGAAGAATAAGGGTGAGTTTGAATCTGATTGGTCCCCCCAAAAAAAACAGGATTCGGTTGATATGTAATGTTTAAAGGGAGAGAGAAAAAAAATGGATGAGGTTCGGGTCTTCAATACAAGGGAAACGTTTACACGATTTTCCCCTTTTACATGAAGTATTTTTTATGATGATTCGAGATTTTACTCGGAATTTTACAAGTTTTAATGTTTGTGGGAGGTTTTCTGTCTCTTTTATGATGAAACAGATTGGCGAATATTTAGCCGTGAAGGTGATGTTGCTTGCGAATTTTTCCCATATTTTCCCTTTTTCTTTTTCCATTTTTCCCCAAATATTTCCCTCTCACGCAGTGCTATTAGGTTGTTGATGTATATTTTGGTTATGAAATATCTTTTCGTTGTGATTTTTTTTCTTAATGCTTTTGTTCCAGTTTTTTCCAGATTTCCGTCAGGTTACTTTCTCATTTTTCAAATAATTTTCCGGCCTCCTCTCAGCCGTAGATAGGAGTTCATTTATTTTCTTAAAGAAAGATGTATGAAGTTATAAAAGACTTGCAAATCTTCATTTTAGTTAGTTATAGCGACGCACGGAAAAAAGGGAAATGGACAATGCTGTCTTACAGAGTGGAAGAAATATAATAGGATACAACATAGTTTGTTGACAGCTAAATAATGAAAATATACCTTGCCTATCATTGCTCAGATTCAAAGTCACTCATCTTGTTTACCTTGGCAGAAATAACACAACACTGACCGCATAACTCCTTACTGCGATATCCCAAGTAGTTCATGTGTTACTACGTGCTTGTCAGAACAAAATTTGGTAAATTTTTCGATTATGACAATCGGGACTTCCCAGACAATGTTTATATCATCAGATTTATTCTCATGTGATGAGAATGAATCTGATGATCATTTCCGTTGCAATCACAGCTGACGATCTTGATGTGTTAAGTTCCGTTAGCAGGGGAGGGCATGAAGTATATCAGGGAAATTATGGGGTAAAACAGGCTTAAATAAGAATAATAGCGAACAGAAACGTGTAAAACTATCACAAAAAAACGCTAAAAATCGGGCAATGAAACTCTACGGACATGGCCGCCACTTTTGGAAGTCTGTGCACCGACATTCCAGAGTTCGAAAAACTCTACGGAAACACAACCCATATTTCGGCAAAATCTACGGGATTCCACACCTTCAAGACCCCAAAAAACGTCCTAACCCATAACCCAACCTAACCTAACAATTTACGGTGCCGTGACTAGGTATGCCCTTTGGGTACTGCCCGAGGGGAGGGTTGATGGGGGGCAAGCCCCCCAACACCCCCCGGGACACATTCTCTTCACCTCGGTATGTACGGCAAGATAGAGCTCCATTCATACTGTAAACAATAAACCAAATACCTATTTATATCGTACTGCGATAGTTATTAAGGTCTTTTTCTTCTTCGTTTCCACTATATAGTCTTAAGAACAACCTAGAATCGACGTAAGACCAAAACCGAAACAGTTCTCGCTGGTCTCCTGTCACCGGACTGCCCTGGGAATCGTGCTGTCAAACCTGGCGGCAGAACGCGAAAATGCGCCTGTGCAGAAGGTGCTTCAGACCTATTTCCTTAAATCACTGTCGTATAAATTTTGAAACATGAAAAAGAGGTATAACAACGTGAACTTTCACGATGACAACATGGCGAGGGACTTAGAGAAAGATGGGTCGGTCTTCTTTCTTCTCTATCGTGTAACTCCTTTATTTTCGATTTGCACACCTTTTGCCATAGATGAGAAGTGTTTCAGTAACCCTGATTGTTATCCGCGGTAATTTTACCCAAAATTTGGCTAATTATCAGTGTCTGCTGTAACATTTATACTTTTAAAGTCATTTATTAATGTTGTTAAACTTCATTTATATGTTTTAAGATTTATCTATGCACTTATTTAGAATGAGGTAAAAGATTCTTATAGTGATGTGCGTAGATAGTGGAAGAAATCGAGTAGGATAGGACATAGTTTATGCTGCAGCGGCTTCATAGTCCCCACTAATTGACAAAAACACACTTCACCATCACTGCTCAGATTTTGTTCCATTTTGGTACAAGTTACTTATAGCGTCCTGTGTAGATGGGTGAAAAGGGACACCACCATCTTATAGAATGGAAAAAAAAACTGCAGCAGTTTTATAGTCACACTAAATGGCGAAAATATACCTTGTTATCACCGCTCAGGTTCTAAGTCCCACATCTTGTTTACCTTACCAGGAATAACACAACACTGACCGTTTAAGGGGACTATCTTGGGAAATGATCACCTTTCCCTACTCATTATATGCGTTTCGTCTTGTATATAATTTTGACCTTGCATCCCCATTTATATTTTTTGATTAAGGTCAAAATTTGAAAATTGGTTATTTACATGGCCTCAGGGCTCCGAGGCTCTAGTGAAAGCAACAAACTGTATTTGAATTGCATGAAAATTATGATCCCCATAACGTACCGAAGGTAAATTAAACAAAGAGAGATAATCACTGGGTGTTTATAATTTTCGAGGATGATCATCTGTATGTGAACACATGCACATAAAGTTTAAAAAATGAATCGTCCTCATTTATTAGGCCTACATAGACTTTCATACCTAAATAATAAAATATATTAGTTATCCCTCTCAAACTGTTTTCTTCGATAAATGTCAATATTAACAGATTGCAAAGGGGAACAAGTGTAGAGTTGGTGTTTAGCCATTTGTGCCTATTATCTTTACTAAGAAGTGCTTAAAATCATGCAGACACCTACATGTGGTGGGATATTTGTAAATTTATGGTACCTTAGACCTACGTAACATCTAAACATAATAGTTTTTATTGGGAACGCACGAAATAGATGCGATAGCTTTATCAAGATGACAACTGCGCACACAAATGAGCTCAAAATTTCATATAGATTTTATTTCAGAGCAGATATTACTGAGTACTATCATCTTCAATATGAAATAATCAATATCTTGCTTATGCATCTGAAGGTCAAAAATCCGACGTTTAGATAACCTTTGTATTATAGTGGCCTTTACAACGGTAGCAACTAATTTCAAATCAAATCAAATTTACCCATGCTTTGATGTACTGACTGATGGGTCAAGTCTAACAGTAATATTTCAATCCTTACTTGCACAGCTGTTTTCAAACATTAGTGCTTCGTACTCGGTATATGTACAGATCACATCGTAAGCTACATAATATTACCAGGGAGTCTTGATAGAAGCTTATTTCGGGTGTAAAAGGACACAAAACATACATATATATATATCTTTTTTATATTTCTCAGAATATTTTGTCATAAATCACTGATATAGTTTTTTTTTTCTGATAATGGTACAAAAGTGTTCCTCGAACATTCACAAAGTCTTATTTATGCACAACTCATTACTGAGATATCTGAAGTAGTTCATGTGTTACTACTCAAGATCTTGAATGGAGAAATGGTACTTGATCTCCTAAACAATTCTTTCACAGAAGAAACAATACCAAGAATTGACTTAATCACTAGATTTCCTGCAGAAAAAACATCAATTTTTTCGACTTTGTCTCTGGGAGGGTGTGTCGCTATCAGTAACAATTACCTATTCTGACAAGGAAGAGCTTAGTGTTACCTTATTTGGGTTTGAATGCAAGGGAGGTCAACAGTTTTATCTTGTAAGAACTTGCTTGGTAATTGGCTTGCTTTTACCCAAGCGCTAAAGGTGCAAAGGCCATTGTTGGCTGTGCAAATTTTTATCCTCCTTCCTTGTAAGTATGATTTTGCATCTTCATTCAGAATTGATTTCAGACAATGTGCAGTATATGAAATGCTAGAATAATACAAACCATGACAATTTTCTTCTATGGCAATATATTTGCAAATGCTTCCCAAAGGTGCTACATGCAAATGAACTGAGATGAGAGCCCAATTTCAGTCAATAATCATGTTTACATGTCACAAGTAAACATTCAGTTGACTGCAGAACTCGTTACTACGATGTGAAAACTAGTTAATGTGTTACTACGTGCTTGTCAAAATGATACTTTGTTAATCATCAGTGTCTGCTGTTCCACATTTATATTTTCAAGGACCTTTATTATTGTTGTTATACCTCATTTACATGTTTTAAGATTTATATAGTTTTGTACAACAATTGGTTTTGAAGAACCTTTTGCACACTCGCACGTGTGTGTTTTAGGACACTGGCATTTACTAGAGGATTCCCGGCCATTCAGTGATAAAGGTCAGCAAAAAATGTTTTGTTTTCGGTGTTGCGTCAATTCTGGGTTAATCTTAGACTATACAGTAGCGATGGACAAGAAATAGACCTTTATAATCATCGCAGTTTGATATCTGAGCCCATATGGTGTTAATTAATTGATTAGAAGTGAAGCTATCCACACAGTAGAGAGAAATGAAGGAGAGTTGGATAGTTTGGTGTTTCGATATATAAAGGCATTTTGTTTGTTGTGTACAGTATGGATGTAGCTCTATCTTGTCATACGTACCGAGTTGAAGAAAATGTGTCCTGGGTGGTGCTGGAGGGCAGAGCCCTCCATCAACCCTACCCTTGGGCAGTGCCCAAATTGCATGCCTAGTCACAGTAACTTAAATTGCTAAGTTAGGTTGGGTTATGGGTTAGGGTGTTTTGGGGGGGTTGGAAAGTGTGAAGTCCCATGGAGTTTTTTTGAATTTTAGAGGAGATATTCATAGAATTTCATTAGCCTATTTTTAGATTTTTTGTGCTAGTTTTACACATTTATGTTCGCTATTCTTCTTATTCAAGCCTGTTTTACCCCATAATTGCCCTGATATACTTCATGCCCTCCCCTGCTATCAAGACTAACAAATCAAGATTGTCGATGGAAATGGTACTTTGATCTCCTCAACGAATCATTTGCACAAGAAACGACACTAAGAATCGTTGAAATCAGTGGATTTCCTTCAGATAGATGTCAAAATTGTTTGGAAAGACCCCACTACCCTGTTATCCATATTGACCTTGATTTCCTGCATAGTTGTAATGGCTTTGTTCTATGTAGTTTCACAGATTACATGAGGAATCTTTGAAGTCTTAGCTTTAATGTGAAAGAAAAAGACTATGAACCATTTTCCACTTCCGACAGTGGTTCCCAACTACATGGTTGCAGCTCAAAAGAGGGTTACCAAGGTCTTTCTGAGGGTTGCCAGAGGGTCTTAAAAGAAGAATAAAAGAATCCATAGCTGGATATGTCAGTAAAAGTTGATGTTTTTTATTTACATTTGTTTATTGAAATTCAGTTCATTGGTAATATAAACCTATAAAAGTATAGAATAACATTAGCTAATTTACATCTGGAATTATAGCAGCCACAAAAATGGTTGGATATATTAATAGATGTTCACACATTTAGGGTCGCTAGCCCAGGCTAAGACTGTCTTTAGGGTTGCACCCAAAAAGGTTTGGTAAACACTGGTTTACAATATGGTGCAGATTCTATATTGACTGACATGCTTGCATGGATATCTGCTTTCAATGTGTATTTTTTATCTTCACCTCATATGCATGGCAAGATAGAGCTGAAACTTTGGAGGACCAAGTGGATTTTGGCTGTGAGCTGTACTTTTTGCAGTCTTTTTCCATTATTGTCTTCAGATTATTTCTTTCACCAATGACTACAATTTTTTTTCCTCTACAAGAATAGCATCTTCAATTTCCCCTACCTTGGTGCATCCAGACCATAAGGAATAATCACCCCCTGTATCCCCCTTTATTAGATCTTGGGTGGCATTTATTATTCCTATGATGTACAGAGCCCATATACCAGATGGCAAGCATGTTGGATTATGTCCACTAGATAATTGTTTCCTTAGCAAAGATCTCACAAAATTTATTCAGCAATCTAAATTGCTGTGACTGGGTGACTATCTGACTGGTGGATGATGTGGGGCTCTACATTGTCTTCTTTGTCATTGTTGGTATGAATGGTGAGATGGAGCTGAAACTCAACAGCACTGAGTGGACTTTCACTATGAATGGCGCTATCTATGTTCTTTTTCCTTTACTTGTGGTGCTGCCATTTGTGTGTGCAGATTTTTACCTTTACCAATGACTACAGCATTTTCTTCAATTTGGCCTAGCTTGGGCGTCCATATAGTAAAGATTATTCCCAAGATCTTTTTTTGTGTGTGGCAGTATCATTAATGTCTATAGATTATTTAATTTACTTTTTTCATTTAAAGGAACATTTAGATCAATTTGCCTTGGCATAGTGCATCTTCCATACTGTAAATGTTGACCCTTCTGATATTTCATTTGACTGGTTAACCATAAGTGGTCACATATTTATGGTTCTGTATGGCATGAATAAAAGTAGCCATTATAGGGTTAACCCACTAATGATGGTATAATTTCAAGCCGAAAATGATATTTTCCGGGCGGCTTCAAAATCGGCATGCGGACGAGTCTGGGAAACTACCCGCATGCTGTGCACCACTGGTGACCAAATCAGAGCACAAGCTCTGATCTAGTGTTGCACCGGCGGGATGCCTGGTAATATTTACTTCTCGGGGTGTCCCATATGTGTGACACCTGTTGTAATTGGGCTAAATTGCTGGGGATTGACTATCTTCATCTTACCTGTTTATACATGATGGAGGTTGGTTTGCTATCAGCAGGATGTGAAGTATAGAGGCTTTGGCAATGCTGGACAGTGCCATGTGAGCTTAGATTCAAGGACAAGACTGATTCTTTCCTACTACGACTATCATTGTGTGTATTCTTTATGGCCATTTATCTTTTGTTTTTTACACCTTTTTTTGGTCCTTTTCTGTACATCAGCTAATTTGTGTAATCCTGAATGGATTTGGTCAAATCATAGCCTTACCAACTTACCAATTGTTCCATGAAAGTGGAAAGACGCCTTTTTCTGTGACAGTTCTGGACATTTTGTTTTGAAAGCCATATCTACATAGTTTTATTTTATGATCAATAAATTCTCTTACAAGGTCCTGTAATTATGATAGACAAAAAATATTTTACTTTATGAAAAAATTAAATGGTAAGAAAAAATTATACGATTTTGAAAGATATGTTGTGTTAGTAAAATTTTTAAAGTAAAGATAAAAAGTAAAATTTTTAAAGTAAAGATAAAAGTTATTATAAAACAATTCTACCAAAAAGTTTTTTCAAGAAAATCTATGTAAAAGGTCCTTTTCATAGACAAGTATCTAAAGTTCCAATCTGTTTTCTCAAAGGGGGAGGGGATCCAGGAGAACAAGAACAAATTGCTTTAAATGAAAGAAAAAAAAAAAGAAGTTGAAGGCTGTAATTTGTTTTATGTGATTTATAATGTTGTTAATATTTTGTTTTGATATCCTCATTTTTTCATGAATTGCAACATCATAATGTTTGCTTACTGTGTGATTTCAATATTGGAAAATACATTGCAAAGGACAATAGTTCTTACTTGTACTTGTTTAGTGATTTTTCAGATATTTTCAGCACTTCTATGTATATTTTTTATCAGGAAGTATATTACATAATTTCCTTCTTTGTGTCCTGAATAATATCAGCTTACTTTCTTAGATATTACTTTTCTTTTATCTGTTGAAGGTCATGAACTGAAATGATAGCATAAGAATAGTCTGGGTTTATAGGTTTGACTTGGTAGCTGATTGTATTTTTCTTTCCTGACTGCTTAGATGTTTCATTAGAAACTGTTAAGATATTAATCTATTGATGCTAAGGAGGCATATGCATACATGCCCTCTCCACTGTGATTTTGATTTATTTTGTCTGGCTCATTGAAATGCTTAGTCACTATTTAGTCAACATCTAGGCTGATTATGCTCCTTTTTTTCAGTATAAAATGTTGATATTGCTATTTTGAATAAATGTAATGATGATATATTTGTAATAATGATAACAGTAATATTGATATCAGTATTAGGGGGAAAATCCTAAAAATTCAAGGAGTGAGGTGATCAGGTATAGTCAGGTTGTCTTGTGTGTGTATAAATTCCACAAAACAAAGCTTCTTCAGATAGCTTTTGCACCTGGTTTCAATGGATGAAAAAGACTTTAGGAGTTCAAGATCTGTGCAAATATAGATATAGGCCAGGCAGGGGCAGTATACATGTAAGGTTTATGAATGTTCTTTGCAATCTCATCTATGATTTATATTGTTGCAAATTCAAGTTGATCCTGCTAATTAGAAGAAACTTCTGTATCATTGGAAACCCTATCTTGATTATCTGTTGCAATAACATAAGGTAAATATTGCAGTAAATCTTACTTAAGTAATGAGTTATATTACACATTTAGCATATATAAATATGATGTCATCCCTACTTTTGTTGTCAAGGCAGATGGTGCTGTTTTAATTATTATTTTTTATTATTAATATTATTATTATTTTTATTATTATTTTGTAGAATATAGGAATGAAAATGTAGGAGACAGCTCAATTAATGTTTGACAATAAATCAAAAGGAATCTCTCAAGCTTTTCTTATTTCCAAAGCAGTATAACCTTCAACTGGGGAAAAATTGCATAAGGACATAATTTTTCCTTGTTGACATAAATACAGTGTCAGTGAAATGTAGGAAATAGCTACATAATGACAGTAAAGGGGGCTTCCAAGTTTTTCCTATTATACTGAATGCATAGTCTTCAAACTATGGCCATGTCATAGACAAAAAATGGCTGTCCAAGACCATTTCATTGGGAGTCAGACAGATGAAGATAATTACACATCAGTAATGACAAGTACACTTTGGAGACCCATTTTGATTTATTGTCAAATGTTAATTGACCCATTTTGTACATATTTACAGCAGTTTTTTATTAGGAAAAAAAGTCACTGCTCACCTTCACAGCTGATGCAATTGCAACAAACTTGTGGCACCAAAATTACATTGAATATTTAAAATGTGCAATATCATCGTAATATAAGTAAGATTTATTGCAGTTTGTAGTTAAACATATTACTGTAATCAGTGATCTTCAGAAAGTCTATAACTATGTTAGTGTTTGTTTAAGTAAACCATATTTGCTCTGAGATGTTCAGCAGTGCAAATCTTTGTTAAAATTGCAAAAAACAGTCATAACTGTTTATTTAATTTTTCAATTAGGTTTGCATTGTTTGCAAGGTATCATTTGTAGTATTTTTGAGTTTACTAGTTTCTTCAAATAATTGAAAACCTACTTATGAATGCATATACGGTTATGTGGTTCAATTTTCTATTACAAACTAGGACAGTGGAAATATACAAGGAGGAAACCATCTTTTTTTTTGTATCTTTTGTTTTGTAGGTTTGGTAGCCTCTTTTGCAGGAAATTCATTTAAAGTTGTCACTGGTTATTTTTGTATATGAAGTGGACCCTTGCCAAGAAAACCATAGAAATTGAAATGTTGTGACTTGTCTTTGTGAAATATATACATATAGAGTATTCATATTCAAAATGCTTCGTTTTTCAGGAAAGGGAGGAAAGAACAGGCGACGTGGTAAGAACGAGAATGAAGCAGAGAAGAGAGAGTTGATCTTCAAGGAGGAGGGCCAAGAATATGCCCAGGTAATATTTTTTTTTATTGAAAATCAAGAATTCTAAATTGCATTCCAGATTTCATAATGAAGTACTTAGATTTCACTGTTGCTGAGTATTTTTTATTTTTCCTTATTTGTAGGTCTCATGGAACTACTACATCATTTCAGTCATTTTTGTTATTGTTGTTTTAGTATGATTTTTTTTTTTTTACATGTTTACTTTTTGATGTAATTGATGAAAGTTTCACGTTTAAGACTGTTTATATAATCTCAGCAAGTCACTCTTGTCTTAAGCATTTTTTCCTTGCAAAAGAATGAATGTTTAGACAAACATTTGTATGTAAATGTTTTTCCATTGATTTTTCTTTTGTGGTTAGTTTGTTGCTCAATTGTACATATGACATGTGATTTATATATATGTATGTATGTATGTATGTATCTATCTATCTACATATCATATATACATATACATATACATATACATATACATATACATATACATATAGATAGATAGATAGATAGATAGATAGATAGAAGATAGATAGATAATAGATAGATAGATAGATAGATAGATAAGATAGATAGATAGATAGAGATAGATAGATAGATAGATAGATACATGTCTATGTGTCTATATCTATATCTATCATCTAATATATATATATATATATATATAATATATATTAATATATATTAATATATATATATATATATATAATTTTTTTTTTTTCTTTTTTTTTTTTCTTTTTTCTCATTTCTTTTTTTTTGTCAATTTAATGTTCATATATTTTAGTTTTCACCTTTTTTTATCCTCAGATCTTTACCTGAAGGTAAATGTTGAGATTATATAAAAATTCTTTCATTGTTACTATGTTGCCATTTTTACTTAATGATTCCCATAGTTACTGCCATCTTTATCAATCCTGCTGGTTGGAAAACTTTATTGATCATCTTTTTTCTTCTAAATGTCAGGTGACAAAAATGCTTGGAAATGGCAGATTGGAAGCTCTCTGTTTTACCGATGGAATGAAGAGGCTCTGTCACATCCGTGGGAAACTCCGAAAGAAAGTGAGTAAATAAAAAGTCATGGACTTGTTTAGAAAGGACAGAGAGAGGGATTTTGATAAAGGAAAAAATCTTTCAGAAGCAATAGGAGTATCTAATTCCTAGACTTGATTGTATTAATTTTATGACCTCTTTAATTCTAGACTTTCACTTCATGTGTTGTAAGAACTGAAGTACAAACTCAGTGGTCATATAATATTACTATGTTACTCTTGTACTACATCCCATTTTCAAGGATTATGGTGCAAGTCTTACTTTGAGGTTTGACAAAGTGTTTTCTTTTTCTACCTGTCTTTCATTACTGTACATAGTCATATTAATTGCTAAAAATTAATTGGCAAAATTTAGAATACAGCTATTTGCTATTGTTTTAGTAATGTCTTTTCAGTAATGATACAAAGTAGAAAAAAAATCTTTATACTATGTTGCTGTTAACCTTTTGGATCTGGTTGTGTCACAGAAATCATGGTTATTTAGGTAGCCAACATGGCGGATTTGCGATGCGTAGGCTGGGCAAGCATGTAGACCCATGACAAGACCCTGTGCCTCCCCTTTGCAAAGTTATTTTGTTGAAGCTTTTTTTTTTTTTTTTTTAAGCTTTTTTGCCATTTTCAACTGTCCATATCATCTCGCTATGTATATGTATGGAACATGGATATTTGTCATATATTTTTTTAATTTTCAATTTTCCGTGATACAACATGCATCACCGGTCACGGGGGCCAGGAATATGGTGCGCAGCATGGAAATGGTGTCCTTCCTGGAGCTGGTGCTCTCCCACATTCGTTTAGTTATGGGAATTATGCCAAAGACCCACTTCTAAGGGCTTAATGAGTCAAATCACACTCCAAGAGGTTTGTGGACTTGTGACGAGTCTTTTCCATCACCCTGGCCTTTGCTCATGATGGCAAGTTTGCGTCATCTGGCCCACAGCCATTTTACCCAATGAAGGCATGTTCACGTCACCTAGCCTGCAGCTATTTTGCCTAATGAAGGCATGTTCACGTCACCCGACCCTCGACTCAGATTTTTCTATGATGGCTGTAACGTCCTCCAGATCGTAGGGATCAATAAGTATACCTTTCTCTGTCTTTTTTCTCTTTCTCTGTCTTTTTTCTCTTTCTCTGTCTTTTTTCTCTTTCTCTCTGTCTTTTTTCTCTTTCTCTCTGTCTTTT
>NW_020870128.1:1136549-1144387 GCF_003789085.1 Penaeus vannamei | reverse complement strand
GAGATAGAGATAGCAAGAAAGAGAACAAAAAGAGAAAGGGATGATAAGAAAAGGGAGAGAGAAAGAGAGAAAGAGAAAAGAGAGAGAGAGAGAGAGAGAGAGAGAGAGAGAGAGAGAGAGAGAGAGAGAGAGAGAGAGAGAGAGAGAGAGAGAGAGAGAGAGAGAGAGAGAGAGAGAGAGAGAGAGAGAGAGAGAGAGAGAGAGAGAGAGAGAGAGAGAGAGAGAGAGAGAGAGAGAGAGAGAGAGAGAGAGAGAGAGAGAGAGAGAGAGAGAGAGGAGAGAGGAGAGGAGAGAGGGAGAGAGGGAAGAGAGAGGAGAGAGAGGGGAGAGAGAGAGAGAGAGAGAGAGAGAGAGAGAGAGAGAGAGAGAGAGAGAGAGAGAGAGAGAGAGAGAGAGAGAGAGAGAGAGAGGAGAGGAAAAAAGAGAGAGAGAGGAAAAAAGAGAGAGAAAAAGAGAGAGAGAGAGGAGAGAGAGAGAGAGAAAAGAGAGAGAGAGAGGAGGGAGGGAGGGGAGTGGAAGGAAGAGGAACAGAGTGAGGGGAGGGGGAGGGGGAGGGAGGGAGAAGGGGAGGGGAAGGGGGGAGGGGGAGGGAAGGGACGAAGGGAGGGAGGGGGAGGGGGAGGGAAGGGGACGGGAAGGAGAGTGGAGAGTGGAGAGAGAGAGAGAGAGAGAGAGAGAGAGAGAGAGAGAGAGAGAGAGAGAGAGAGAGAGAGAGAGAGAGAGAGAGAGAGAGAGGGAGAGGGAGAGGGAGAGGGAGAGGGGAGAGGGAGAGGGAGAGGGAGAGGGAGAGGGAGAGGGAGAGAGGAGAGGGAGAGGGAGAGGGAGAGAGAGAGAGAGAGAGAGAGAGAGAGAGAGAGAGAGAGAGAGAGAGAGAGAGAGAGAGAGAGAGAGAGAGAGAAGAGAGAACGGGAAGGAAGAGGAGGAGAGGGGAGGGGAGGGAAGGATACGAAGAGAGAAAGAGAGAAAGAGAGGGAGAGAGGGGAGAGGGAGAGGGAGAGGAGAGGAGAGAGAGAGAGAGAGAGAGAGAGAGAGAGAGAGAGAGAGAGAGAGAGAGAGAGAGAGAGAGAGAGAGAGAGAGAGAGAGAGAGAGTCTAAGAGTGAGAGAGAAAAAGAAACAGAAAGAGAGATGAGAGAGAGAGTGAGAGAGAAAAAAAAGAAAGAGAAAGAGAAAGAGAAAAAGAGTGAGTGAGTTGGTAGAACTGGAAAGACTTCCTTGCACACGCCTATTGACTCAGAGATATTACGAAATGCCTCCACCTCAAAAATGCCAATGACAACACAGACGGAATAGAAACGACAATGCTGTACGGAAATGAAAGCAAACAAGAAGAAAAGAAAAGCGAATGGAGAGTCGGGATTTGAAAGCGGGCAAACTCGTCCCGTAGACTACAGCAAGGACGCTCCACTGTCCCTCTCCATCTAAAATTCTCGAGACGGTTTCACGAATGAAGGAAGGCATATAACAAATACACTGCTCCCTTGTTTAATACACCGAGGCGCTGTCTTCCATAACGAAGAAGACACTCAATATCCGACGAAAAAGAAGCAGCAGCAGCTTGAAAATCGTCCGTCCATCTCCCACTCTCACCAGACGTCGTCCTTTCCGCCCCCCTTCGCCTCCTCGTCGAGTCGGAACAGCCGAGTGGAAACCGACTTTGGACAGGCCTCCGCAGCCTCCGGGCCCCGACGTCCCCCAGTGTTGCAAGATTGTTTTCCCCGAACAGCCCCAGGAGTCGCCTGAGGGAGGGAGGGAAGGAGGGGACGACCGAGGGAGGCCAGCGTGGCACCGAGGGGAAAAACGCTTGCTCTCCCCTCGAGGGACTGTGGACATAGTGAGGGACGAGGGGCGGGACGGGAGCCGGGGAGGAGGGACACGCTGGCCCCGTGTAACCCTTTTAATAAATCAACCGGTGCGCCGGATTGCTCTTGGGAGAACGAGGTGTGCTTTGTAACAAAGGTGTTTATGCGTTTCTCTTTTTACTTGTGCTAATGGATAATGGACTGAAAGAATGAATTGAAAGTGGAAAGAAAAAATGCGAGAAGACGAAAGAAAACTTAAGAAAAGAAACGAAAAAAAAATCAAATTGATAATATCAAAAAGTAGAACTTATCTAAACACACGACCTCTGAGCAAGGAATCCCGAAGACTTTCCGGCCGACCCCCCCCCCCCCGTCAACAGACACGAAAACGGGCTCAATTAACGCAAAGACCTTCATGCCACGGCGCCGTTGCCCGGGCGAGCGTGGCACCCATCAGTGCCACACCACCCAGGCGAGAGGGACCTAAGGGGACCCCCGCCTCCTACTGACGTACCATAGCCTTACGCAGGAAAGGAAAACATGCAGGAATAACGTTCCATGACTTATGTGCGTCTTTCGTCCCTGGTACTTCTTGAACTATGCTATCCTTTGGTCTTCGATTTGCAATATCTATAAAATGCTATTGTTATTAAACATCTACATATATATATATACATTTACAATCCAAACATAGCAATCTATTTATAAATCCTCTACTGTTTTTTTAGTACTTCTATCTTCAGGCATTTTCTAAAATAATTTTCAATAATGATTAGTGCAAATTTAAGAGAAGAACAAGAACCTGACGAGACATTTTTGACAATTATAATAAATATCTGATTCAGAGACTGTGCAAAGTTCAAACAACACTAATAATTACTACAGCACATGTAATGGATACATGACAAAATGAACATATGATAATAACATAGGTGACCATATTACAAATGTGTTCAAGTTAACACCAGAATGAGAAGAAAAAAGCGTATTTATATATATATACATATTTATAAAAATATATATATATATATATATATACATATATAAACACCATTATTCTTAAAAGGTAGTTTATCTAAATTACTCATGCAAGATACAATAAAAAATAATCATAAGAAAATGAGGATGATTAGGAAAACAGACAATAGTAGTAGCAGCAGTTGCAGTAATAGTCGTAGTCGTAGTAGTAGTAGCAGTAGCAGTAGCAGTAGGTAGGAGAGAGGAGGAAGAGGTAAGAGGATAAGGAGGAGGAGCAGCAATAATACTTCCACTACAAGTTATACTAATACATGTTGCTACAGTTACAACATATGAGCAGAAAAAAATGCGCCAATACGGGTAAAGACAATTAAGAAGCTTATACGAAAAACAAAACAGAAAATCTTAACGCTATGGCCTCATATAGGACATTATAACATTATCAACAATATAGGATTATGAATTTGAGCACTAAATCACTCGGTTTTAAATACTAGTACATATTTAAACATCCACATTTCCAATTTATATTACTAAATAAGAAAACTATATATAATATATGCATTAATATATACACTTATATATATATATATATATATATATATATATATATATATATATATATATATGCATATGCACATATGTATATATACATATATAACAAATTTCCAGAGGTAAAATTATCTTTATTGATAAAAAAGTTTAGGATTTTCTTTCACCAACATGCAAAGTTTCCAAGCACAATGTGCGCTGGCACTGAAGATCAATCAATTGCACTTACCGAATGTAAGTCTTCCTTGTTCTCCATTAAAAAATCCAATATACACATCACAAAGCAACGTCAAATTATATCATATAGTTTTTGCGTTGATTTTCCAATTTCTAACAATACACTGTTCTTTGCAATAAATACATCACTTTGGAGGAAATCGTGTCTTCATATAAACACAAAAAAACGTAATATTCTTTTGGAATCTGCACTAATATCTACTTCTGAAGACAACTCCCAATTCTCTATATGCTATGTCAATAGACACTATAACATTATTTTACATTTAGTTAACTTCACAACTTTTCGATGTCACAAGTTTAAGTCCATGCGAACAGCCACCAAGAGCTGCGTAACCTTCTCTCACGGTAGATGAACAGTTACTGAGCCACATGGATTAGCTCGCTCAGATGCTTCATACTTGTCCTATGTTGCGCATCCCATGTGTTTTTTATTCGTTTATTTCGTAATTTACTGTTGCTTTATATCAATGTCCATCATTTTTACGTTGATATGAATTAACATTTATATTTAGACACTTGCTAATATAATAAATATACGCGTTCACCACGATTTATACGCGAGTTATTTCCTTAGCTTGTACGTCTGGCAGCGAAACCGCCATAAATAATAAAGTCCGACTATTGGCTAGTGAAAAGTAGGCGGAGTCACTACTTCCCATTACAAGCCGTTCTGCTCTTTCATTGGCCAGAATTTTGTCGCTGCCAGAACCCACCATCTCTGAATCATCTCATTCCTCATTATGTATTACAATTTCAACCTCTAAGAAGGAATGAGTGTCTTAAAAAATGAGAACATTACCTCAGTGTTACCTCAAGAGGAGATGATATTTTTAATCCAATGAACATGAAAGGTTTGTGGGAATGGGCTATCTCGATCAAGTACGAATAGAAAAAGGAGTTTTATTATGCGCTATTTTTTACATCGTATCCCGTGCCCTTTTTAAACTTTATTTGGCGCACTTTTTTAGAATATAAAGTGGCTCCGTTTTTATTACTTAAGGGCGGGACGAAAGGCGAAAAGGATCGCTGCCTTGAAGCGATTTCTTAAAAGATACAACTTTTCAATGTTCTAGTTATATAAATGATTTGACTAATCAAAAGTTATACAGTAGCCACGGGGGTTGTTATTTTTTGTAATGATAAAAAGCTAAGCGGGAGACGTGAAAGACCGTGTATATTAATGCTGATTACATACCACAGCAAAGTGAACACTAAAAGCAACAGTATTTGCAATGTATTACTGCAGAGGTAGTTACAGCCCTAACACGCGCTACCAGAATCTCCAGTCAAGCTACAAAACCTGCATTTAAAAGGTGCAGGTGTTATCGTTGCAGTGGATTCTACAGCCGCGAACCAGTAGTTTATAAATTATCAGTTTATTATCCACCATGACGTTAAAACAGGATGGAAGCTTTATGAAAATTAACTTCCTTTCCCAATCACGTGTTGGCGATGAATGACAGTTACGCGCTTCTGAACACAATCGTACCAACTGCATGCCAATATCACATTTTTTCTCGTGTTAATCTCCCAAGCAAGATTCGTGATGCAACATCTAGCCCTCGCTGTATCGGTTGTCACACTTCAATTACCAAAAGCCATGTACACTTCAGGCAAAATGTTACCCCTCATAAGAACTTGCTCTGAAAAACGAGCAAAACAAAGGACGAGGCGCACAGGGCATCAATGCATATACGACAGGTCATAAAATCTCTCGAAAGAACTTGCTTTAAGAAAAAAAAATCACTTAGAACCCACAGGTAAATTACCTAAGTAATTAAGAAGCTCAGATACAGGGCTTGAGAGTGACTTGGGTAATGAGAATTCCTCCTGAGACGACAAGCCCGCCTTGTTACCTGTCTCGGGCTGGCCCACACACACACGCACGCTGTACTGTACAATGCTGGTTACGATGATTGCAAATGATAAAGATAATATTCAGTTGGATGAAAGGGACGGTGGTATTGCCCGACACGGAAATTTAATAAATACTTTCAACATTATCGCCATCAACAGTTATATCAAACTCAATATTATAAATCCTGAAGAAAAAGATGTGCTACTAATACTGATAAAAAATAATCACATCAGTAGCAACTATAATATTATTTACAATATCAACATTACCAGTTCTAGTCGAGATAAAAGACCAATATAAATACACATACAAAGCAATAATATATATATGAACAAAGAAACAGGATAGAGAGAATCAAGTCTTCCAAATTTACACGTGCAGTACTTAAGCATCGAAAATTTATTGCTTAAACAAAACTATGTCATGTAAACATAGCCAGTAAAACTACCAAGCCATTGTGTGTGTGTGTGTGTGTGTGTGTGTGTGTGTGTGTGTGTGTGTGTGTGTGTGTGTGTGTGTGTGTGTGTGTGTGTATGTGTGTGTGTGTGTGTGTGTGTGTGTGTGTGTGTGTGTGTGTGTGTGTGACCGGTTCTTTGTATAAGCATGTATATATGCGTACGTAACGGAGTGTGTATACGTGCCTGTGTCTATTTTGTATGCATGTATCTGTATATGTGTGTACATACGTACCTGTATATTTTGCATGTTTGTGATATGCATACGCGTATGTGTGTATACTTATCTGTACACACACACACACACACACACACACACACACACACACACACACACACACACACACACACACACACACACGCACACACACACATATATATATACACACATGCATGTTTGTGTGCGTATAAATACTTGTCTATACACTATCTGCATATCTGGGTATGCATACAGATCTGTGTGTATTCGTACCATTCTTATATATGCATGTAACCGCATATATACGGCTGTGTGCGGGTGTTTGCCATCGATACCGAGGCTCACACCGGCCGTAATCCCCTGTAATCGGCGTTGTGGGCGTGAGCGTCACCCCGGGCAACGATGCCCAGGGGCGCCTCTGCGCGACGCTCGCTCCCGTGCGATCCGTGGCCATAATAAGCGTGTTTTTATCCTTTCTTTGTGAAACCAATAATGCTATTAGCGGGCTTTCGCCGATAAGAGTGATGGCGAAAAAGGAAATTGGTAGTAATGGCAGAATTAGCAGTAATGGCAGTAGTATTAGTACTAGTGAAATTACTAGTAATGGGGGTATAAGTAGTAGTAGCAGTAATGGTGATAATAATGACGATAGTAATAATGGTGATGATAACAGCAATAGGAATAATAACAAGTAAATGGATGCTGATAATAACAATGTCATAAAAATAACAGCACCAATAACAACACAAACATAATTGTAATAATGATAATAGAGCAGCAATGACAACGACATCAAAAAATAAAAATATATGATAGAAGAAACAACACGAATAAGCATATTTATATTTTTAATACCAACACGAATAACCATGATCATACTGATGGCAACAAAAATCACAATAATAACAAGCGTAACAAAAACGACAAACACAATAAAGGCAGCGACAAGAAGCCCATAAAACAGCAAATAACGAAAACAAAACAGCTGCTGCACCCTTCCACCGACTGCATCACACGCCACGCACTCATAACAAAAACCCCAAAACCCACACAAACACTCGCGCACACAGATACACACACACGCCCTCCCCTCTCCTACAGACACACTAACGTTTATAAACACAACCCCACGGCCACTCACACCCGCAAAACACATTATTACAAGGGACACCACGACCTCCTCCTCCCGGCTCCCTTTCCGGCGCCTCGGAGTGAACGGGCAGTTATAGGGACTGGCTCAGCGATGATGCTGTTTGCGCGACAAAAGAAAGTGTTTGTGTAGAGAATGTGGTCCGGAAAATGACTGAAGTCGGGGTTGGTGCTTGTATGAGCAAGGAAACATGATTAGGGTAAAGTATGCAAACTCAGAAATTGAAAATAAAGTGACGGTGATGGTGACGATGATGATAACAACAACAATAATAATAGTAATCATAATAATAATAACAACAGTAATAACAATAATAATAGTAATAGTAACAATAATAATAATAATAATGAAAATTATGATGATGAAACTGCAAGTACTACAACTAATGATAAAAATAATAATGAAAATAGCAAAACCAACATCAGTAATAATAATAACAACAATAATGAAAATAACAATAATAACAATGTCAATAACAATAAAAAACTAAATAGTAACAATGATAATGATAACGTTAATAACAATATTGATAATGATGATACTACAACTACTATCAAGGATAATAGTAATAATAATAGAATAATGATAATAAAATGATAATAACAA
>NW_020870128.1:1129049-1131549 GCF_003789085.1 Penaeus vannamei | reverse complement strand
CTCTTGTGAACTCCTCGTTAACCGCACCCTCTAACAAGCACCCCCACCCCCTTTCCCCTCTTCCCCCAACCCTCTAGCACGCCGCACTGCACACGGCACACAAGGAAACCATCGGACCTCAAAAACAGCGATCAGAGAAATACGGCAAGAAATCTCTTTTCTCCCCCGCTCTATCTCTTCTTTCCTCTCCGTCTCTCCTTTGAGCCCGTTCGGCCCGCGGTTTCCGATCCTGGCACGCGGGGCGGACGGAGGGATCGTCCACCGCGTCTGGGGAAGAAAGAGGGGAGAGAAGAAGAGGGGAAAATAATAAGAAAAATGGGGAAGGGGGTAGAGGTATGAGAACAGAGCTACACACAAGGGGATCATAAACACAGGTACGACCAGCTTAATTCTCCCCTTCCCCCTCCGATCCCTCCTACCCTCTTTCTCGCCCCTTCCCTCTACCCTATTTCTCCCCTCTTCTTCCCTCCCTACCCCCCTTCCCCACCTCTCCTCCTGCGACGGTTTTTCAAACGCGCGTCAACCACCGGAGTCGTCGTGCTATTTCTCTTTGTTATTCCCTTTCTTTGCTGCAATACGGACATAACGAGCCGCCTTTGTGGTCTCGGGCGACAGACAGGCAGATCAGGCCAGGCGACGGTAGGAAAGAGTCGGACAGAGGGACGGTAATGATTTACTTTTTTATATTAATATTTGGTGGTTCTTTCAGCGTCGCCCGTGAAAGCTGCCGAGGAAATGTGGGCGAGAGTGCAGTGTGAAAGATAACCGAAATAAACATCGTGTTAGAATATTCGCTGATTAGGTCTTCATCACGTCTACTATCATCATGATTACGTATCTGATTTATAAAAAATGGCAGTGGTGACAATAACATGATATGTAAAACAAGAATAAGCTGAATGAGAATAATAGTGGCCATAAACTTTTTATAAACCAAATATAGTAGAAATACAAACTACTAAAGAATAGGTTATGTCTATCAAAACTTTTTTTTTTAGATTAACTTGATCCAAATAGGCTGATGAACAAATAGGCACTGTGGAAGTACATATCATCATCTCTTTCTATAAAAAAACCATATTTCATTTTCTTATAAGCGGGTTATTCTACAGAACACAGACACCGAGAAGAAAACTGATTTTTTTCAATCTAAAATCCATACCATGGTTGATTGTACAGTATTTTTTCATGCTATGGAGAAAAGATTTACCATACAAAATAGTATAAGAAACAACAATGTCGCTGATGCATTAACAATGAAGCTACCAACCACAAAACACTCAGAAGGTCATCATTCTAAATAACACAAAGGTATCAATCGAACGTATTGGAAAGCCATTTTTATGCAATAAATATGTTTACTGCACGCGCGCCCTTTGTACAGAACCACTAAAGCGATACACAAGTCCAATAATACGACCTTAAAAATGTAAAAACAAAAAAGGTAAAAAACGCGAGAGGAATTTAGTTTCATAACCTATATAGCCTTAGATTCCATTGTCGTCTGTGTCCCGAGGCAAACGGAGGGAGAATAAAGGAGGGGAAGAGGGGGAGGCGGCCATATTTATTACGGGCGGCTATTTTTTATTGTATTTTTGTGTTCTCGTATCATGATGGCGCTTCCGGCGGTACGATTCCATCTGCAATTTGGGGCCGAATTAGACTGCGGGATTGTCGGCGGGATGGATGGCGCCCGTGACGAACCAATCCCCAAAGCCCGCCTCCGCCTCGGCCGTCGGGACGCTCGAGCGCCGCCCCTCCTCGTAATGAGGGCCTCGGACGCTCGTAAAAGAAATTGCTTAAGACACTTCCATCTCGCAAGAAAGGGACCAAGAGTGTCCGATGGTGTGACTATCGACACTAAAGGAACGTGGAAGCGCGACGGACATGCAGTTTTTATTTCCCTTTTTCTGCTCCGGCTCGAGGCTTCGGGGGGGCGGAGGCGAGCGGCGCGGGCCAAAGAGTGATCCGGCGGCCACAGTTTTATGGCCTCGGCGGTCACTCCGGCCACCAAAAAGGCGCCCGTGCCCCGTCCAGCGCCCCGAGACCCGTCGCCAGGTACCCGGGAGGACGCCGGGGTCTCCGCCTCGGCCACTCTTCATGCGTGTCGCCCTGTCTTCGCTCGCCCGCGCACGTCCTTCGCGGCGGACGCCCTCCCGAAGGATTTCCTCCTTTGAGACTATCCTTGGCATTGTCCCTTCGGTTGTTTATAGTCCTGCTTGACTCTCGCTCGACAGGATTCGACCGCCTCCATCATTCCCTAATATGGGCTGAGGAGCTCTTTCGGGAGGAAATAAAACGCACAAAAGGATGAAAAGAAGGGTGTTTAGGTCCCAAAGAAAGATTTCCATCCATCTCCGAGTGAGATAACCTCCCTCCTCCCCCCCCCACCCTGGCACACCCTTCCTTCCCTCCTTCCTCCCCCTCCCTCCCTTCCCTATGTCCCAGGGGGCCCGACAGATCTGTCAGTGTCGGGCGAACTGACCACTCCTTCACGACT
>NW_020870128.1:1121549-1124049 GCF_003789085.1 Penaeus vannamei | reverse complement strand
TATGCAGTTATATGGACCCTCTCTCTCTCTCTCTTCCCTTTTTTTCTTTTTCTCTTTTTTCCTCTCTCTCTTTCCTTTGGTACTACACTTCTACAGCTTGTAATATCCCCCCGTCTCTTTCTTTCTCTTTCCATTCATATTAGTACTGGAATTATATAGCTTGTAACAACTTTGTTTCTCTCTCTCCCCCCTCTCTCTCTCCTTTAATGTTATTACTGGAGTTGTGCAGCATGCAATAAATATTACTTAAGTACGCTAAATACGTTACGGCACAGTACATGCAATAACAGCCGCATGAACATTTCCTTGTACAGTTCGTACTGCAATTATTGTGAAAGGATATCAGACAGTTACGCAGCTTGTAATTTATTCAACATAGAGAGAGAGAGAGAGAGAGAGAGAGAGAGAGAGAGAGAGAGAGAGAGAGAGAGAGAGAGAGAGAGAGAGAGAGAGAGAGACAGAGAGAGAGAGAGAGAGACTGACAGACAGATAAAACAGACCGATTGATAGAGAGAGATTCGTCCACGGGCAGTTGAAAAGTCCCACCACCCGAGGCTTCCCGCCGACCGAAAGTTGCAGTCAACTAAAAGTTCCATCGGAGCCGAGTTCATCAGGTCAGAGATCAGAAGGACTGGCACCTCCATCCCTCGCCCCTCAACCCCCACCCCCTACTCCTCCTACTCCTCCTCTCCAACCCCCTACTCCTCCTTACCAACCCCAACCCCTCCCCCCATCGCTATGCTCCCCGTAGCCCATATTCCCTGCCCGGGCGCAAGGTATATATAACGGCATGCTCACAGGCTCAGCATACCTCATTAGAATGAGATATGCCGTCAATTTGTCTCGGCATTAGGTGGGTCTATCCGACAGTCGGTATTCGTGCTTGCTACTACTCGTATTCATAATCTGGGTCTTTATGGGCTGGACTTAAGTTGTCGCGGAAGGGCGTTTCGAGTCTTACAGGAGAAATCGGCGCCCACTGCTTCGTCCTGGTTCTCTCTTTCGGCATGGGCGCGGGCGGAGGAGGAGAGGAAAAGGTAGGAGAAAGAAGGGTATGTGAGTCCGCGTGAAGGGAATGGAGGAAGGTACAGAAAAAAGGAGGCGCGTAATACTGGCATCAGAATTAAAATAATGATCATCGGAATGTAAAATCAGATTTCGACGGAAAATAGATGGAGAAAATAAACAGAGAAAAATAAGTCTTAAGGAAAAATATCATGAAGCAAATACATATATAAGTAACGAACAAGGAAAGCTTTAAGACCAAGAACCTGTTTGTCTAAAGAAGAAGTTATTGGCACTGATGACGGAGAAAATTACTGAAAGCCTGAAATTAATCTCAAGTGCAAAGACACGCAGAGACAAGAACAAAGAAACAATAATAACAAGGATGATAATGAAAATGACTAACGAACTGTTACAGCTACTACGTATACCAAGAAAAAAACATAGTGACAATAACAATAATATTATTAACAGTAAAGATAATAATAATGATGGTTATGTGAACATCGCCACGATGAGATGCTGCTGTTGATTCTAATACCGACGTTGACGATGATATGAATGAAAGAACAACCGAAAAAAAGCCCTAAAATAAAAAAACGCAATAAAAATATTTCTCCTCTTAGCCCAAGAAAAAACATCCAGCTGGAGCGGACAAGGAATTGAAATCACCAGACAACCCGAACGGCCCATGATTGAAATGTTGGGAAATTTGCTACGGCCGTGAGATCAGGTACCCCCCACCCCCTTCCCTACCTCCCCAACACCCCTAAACCCCATTCTGAGCCTATAGGGGAGGGCCCCATTAGCCCGCGTGTTAACTCTCTGCTCCCCATACAGAGGGCTGAGGGATTAGAACGTGTTCCCAATCCGTCCCTAATCCTCATATCACGGGATCCGCTCCTGAGGTGTTTATAACACGTTACTACTTCTATCGAGATCCAGCACTCTAAACGGTCTTTCACGCCGACACAGCGAGAGATGAATCTGAAGTGCCTGAATATTTTTTAAAACCTACTGCGGCCCTATTTGCGCACGTGACCAACGACAGATTACCTATAAATCAGCTAATGATTTTCCGTCTCGTAAATTCTGATAGAATAGCTTCCTGGGAACCGTATGTCATAGATTTCCAAGTATTTCGTCTTCGTATCGGCGGTAAAATCAATCAGCCTCTAATATACTGTAATTTTCCCCTTGAGAACTAGAGCAATGTCTTAAAATGCGTGCGGACACACTCGCATACACACGTACACGCACATAAACACTGACACATGACGTACCTATGACCTAACTATAAAACATGACCTCTGACCTTTTGTAATAATGAACAGCTCTCTCAATATCAAACTAATCCTGATCAGTAATAATCCCATTTAATTCACTTCCAATTTCATCTAAGACGACAGATATTTAAGCTACAAAACAACTTAAGCTAAACTAAACTAAACGATTGTCAACACAACCGTCACTCAAACCCCAACTATGGTTATCA
>NW_020870128.1:1114049-1116549 GCF_003789085.1 Penaeus vannamei | reverse complement strand
TTTCGTAATACATATTTTCTTTCACGGTAAGGGTAGCAAAGGGTGGACTCCTATAAATAACCTAATTCATTTCCAGTGTATGCCGGAAAATGGTCTATTGGTAAGGGGAAAAACGAGGTGGAGTTTAATGCGAGAGCTCCATTAGCAATTTTTGTCTGCTAACGATATTGTTCGCTGTTATCATTGTCAGATGAAAGCGGGGAGGAGGAGGAAGTGAGAGACGGAGGAAGAAAAAAGAAAAGGAAGTGGAAAACGATGGAACCCAAGGAAGAAAAGGAAGACGACGGGTTTTAAGTAAGGAAAAGAGGACAGAAAAGGGAGAGGAGATATTTAAGAGGCAGCAAAAGAAGTAACAAAAAATAACAAGAGGCAATCTAAGCTGGAGGATAGGAAAATTACATATATAGCCTATGCGGTCCAGACGAGGGCAACGTTCTTGAACTGAAGCCGCACATTATTCACACGCCTCATCAAGTGTAACCTGTAGGCATGAAGAAATTTCCAAGTAAAAACTATGTATATACATTATAATAATAATTATAATAATAATATAAAAAAAAAACTGAACCATCAGTGCTAAACTCTATACTACAAAGGATGAATCGATCTTGGAACTTGGATATGCATTATATATATATATATATATATATATATATATATATATATATATATATATATATATATATTATAATACATATATATTATATATATTATACACATTTACATTATATATATATTATATATATATATATATATATATATATATATATATATATATATATATATATATATATATATATATATATAATATATATATATCCCAGCATACCTCTCTATAAATCATAATGTTTTCCCATTTCCACCGTGGCCTCTGATCCTTAACTTAAGATACACCAAAAATCTTGAACCCAAAGAAGAGAAGATAGGCCTATACTAAAATAAAACATGCCTTCTCTAGCAGTCAAGTAGCTCTTACTAACAACTTCCACCCCTGCCAAACATCCTCTTCCTTCATTCCGGCCCCAATGTAGGCCTCCTTTCCCCTATCCCGTCGTTGTACAGCCTGGATTAGGCCTATTGTTACCGAAAGAGTGGAAGAGGGAGGCTGCCCACCCGCCAAACGGGGCCCCCGCCTAACCTCTGAGGGAACTTAACATCCATATTCGTAGTAATCGTTTTCTGGGACAATAAATATACACTGGTCGACGCCCTTTGTTGAAAAGACCCCCCATCCTTACAACCACCCCAATTCCCTTCCTCTGTCTCTTCCCTTCCCCCCTTCCCTCCCCCTCCCCCTCCTGGCCACACTAGCTTGTTCTCACGCCGTAAACAAGTCAACATTCTCACTTACAAATGGAATTCCGGTGACTGAGCACGTCGAGATTCCGGCCTGGACAAAGCTTAAAGAATGGCGAGAGCTGATGTCAAAGGACTCTTTCTTTCTCTCACTCTCTTTCTCTCCCTCTTCAGCCATCTTTAACCTTTCTCTCTCTCTCTCTTTCTCTTTCTTCTGAATTTTATCTCTCTTTCTCTCAATCTAACAAATTCTACGATGCAAGAACAAAACCAAAGAGACAAAAGGAAGCCGAAGAAGGATCTACAAGGATGAGAACTTCGTAACTTCCGAGATAACTTGGTATTGTAAAAGTGCGTACTATGCCTCGTTAGTCAACATAAAGCCATGGTCATCCCGAAAGCTACATAAGGTGCCATGGAAAAGACAGTAATCGAAACTGCATTCCCATTTCCAAAAAAACGTATTTATTTTTTTCATCGCAGAACTCTCATTTCTCCCCCTCCCCCTCTCCTCCCTCTCTCTCTCCTCTCCTCTCTCTCTCTCTCTCTCTCTCTCTCTCTCTCTCTCTCTCTGGCGTGTGTGTGTGTGTGTGTCTCGGAGCACAGTGATCCTTCTTGCATCACCTGGACAAAAGCGGGCTGAATGACAGGTCAGGATACTGAGTGAAGAGGATCTGGATAGGCGAGGAAGAGGGGGAAGGATAAGTTCCTAGAAAGACTTCAACTGGCAAGAGGAAGAGGGAATTGACGGCGATGAACAACTGAACATCAGAGCCGGGAGAGAAGAGACATGGCAAGTGATGAGAACAGGAGGAATAAGAGATGAAAAACATAAACAATGAGATGGAGAAGAGAATAAGTTCAAAGGAAGGGATTATAAGGGTAAACAAGATATGCTGAAATTAAGTGGAAAAAGGAAAGTTTTCAGGAGGACTCCCCCTCCCCCTAAAAAAAAAAAAAAAAAAAAAAAAAAATGATGCAGAAAAAATAAAGAAAAATGTGATAGGGGATGAGAGCCAACATGCACCCCAAACAAATGGAATGCCAATTACAGGCATAAGAAAATCAAATAAAAAAACTGAAGATATAAAAAGAGGAAGTGAGACTATGTGCACGAAAATTGACAGTAAATGTATTATAATGAAAACAAGGCAAATACAGTGACCAGAATACAACATTGAGTATATGGTGTAGACATTTTAAT
>NW_020870128.1:1104049-1109049 GCF_003789085.1 Penaeus vannamei | reverse complement strand
ACCACATAGCCAAGTTCCATGTGAACTCATCGAAGTCTACGATAACAATCACCGTCTGGCAATCCTACACCTCTTCAATCACGGAGCGTCTCCCAGCAACAGCCACTGCGGGATCGGTTTCACTCAAAGCGTAGTCGTAGGCCTACTCGCTCCTCTTATTCCAGCCGCTTATCGTTGCTGGCTGGGCGCGATGGAGCTAGTCGTATCGTGTGTCCATTGGATATTGATCAAGTGTTTTTTTCTCGTGTTAATGCAGTACCTAAAAGCTTGCCTGGTGGTGATAAATATAGCCTGGACTTTATTCTGACTTTGTTTTTTTACTGTTCTATGTGCTTATTGCTGAAGGGAAAATCAGAGAGGGGGCACTGATTCATTTAAACAGTCATCAGCTCAAAATCTCTTCCCATTTCATGCCAGGCTTCCAACGTCAACCTAAATAATATACCTGAGACCATTTTGGGGCTTAGACTCTTTTGAAGATCAAAGAGAATGAAAATAGTCATGAAGATAAATGCCACGGCAATAATACAAATACACTGACAATGGCACATGAAGACGGCAACAACAATAGTAATAACTACATCAAGGCACAACAATAATAATGAGGAGGATGTGAAGAGAGATAAAATGATAATACCAATATAATTACCCACATCAAACAGGGCCGCTGCTGATACCAAGACCGAAAAAAAACAATAACAGCCACGCGCGCATCCGTCAACCTCGCCTCCCCGGCTTCGAACGCAAACCACAAAAAGACACTCACTCAACCCTCCCCCCTCTCTCCTCCTCCCCCTGATATCTTACGAAATTACGCAGCCAGCTTCTTGCTTCGTTCTTATTACGTCGTCTGTCTCGGCTACGACCCACGAATACCTCGGGTAAGCGCGGGCCTTGTATTCAAATAAATGTCCGCATTTGTTCGAATTATATACCGTGAGTCCAGGCTTGGCAAGGGGCTTTTAATCGTCAGCGGGGTGGGAGGCCTTGGACGGGGGGGGGGGGGGGGGAGAAGAGGTAAAGGAGGGGGGCGAGTGTAGTTATTAGCATGTCGTAACCGGCAGTTCCGTTTGTCTTGGGAGCTTTTTTATTTTCGTGTTTTATATAGTTTTCCCGATGTTTCTTCTTTTACCAAGTCCGCTTTTTTACGTTCATCATATTTTCTTTTTTGAGTTTGTTTATTTCCCCATTATCTCTTACTGTGAGCCTCATTTCCCCTCTATTTCCACCTCCCCTACCCTCTCCCGCAACTCTCGGGGAGCAATCCGATCTTCCCCGAAAATTAGAAATAATCTTAATCTTAAACCAAGCTGAAGGCCAGCGAAATTCATCCCGGGAGATAAGTACCGCCATCGTTTATACTAATGGGAAGTGATAAAGACAGCCGTAATCATTATGATGGCTATAATTAGGAGAGAATGTAACTCACCAAAGATACATTACAATAAAAGAGCTTCTGTTGTTCCAACCCGGCTCTGGCTGGACAATTGCTAGTCCTTAAACTGCTGCTTCAACCTTATGACTCTTTTTAAGGCAGCGCTAATGGAGCCGCCTGGGTTGCTAGCATTTCTGTCCGTCATTTATATCATCCGTCAGTATCATTACTTTTATCAAGTTATTTATTTATGATTTGTTTGTTCTATTCACTAAATAGAAAGATATGATAGAATAACAAGTACATCTCAAGCAGCAACAACCACACACACATACACATATATGTACACATATATGTAAATAGACATAAATATAGATATAAAAATATTAGTTATAGGTATGAATATAGATACATATGACCGGTATATATAGTATACCTTCAATACATAATAAATATGACAAATAAGAAAAATAACTGAAACTGCCTAAATCAAAACACTCACAACAAAAATAGTGAAAAGCAGAAAAATAATAACAAAAGCCAACTCAAGAAACCCTTTCTAAGACACTGGAACTTTGAAAACCTAAATAGTATAAATCTTCAAATATTGCGTCAGCCCGACTGCCTCGCCTCGCTGAGCTACGGTGGCCTAAATAACTCGATAATTAGAGCAGCCTGGAGCAGCAATATGAACAGCCTATAATTGTTCGATATACTTTCTTTTTTTCTTTTTTGGGGCAATATCCAGGTTCTAAGAAAGCAACACGAATGCTCGTTTCTTTTTCTAAAGAGAAATCCAACATTTCTAACACAACCAAGTCCATACCTGCCTCCGCCTCTCTCTCTTCCTTCCCGACTAATCTTTCCATCACATTTCGCAGTTAACCTTTCCCTCGCAACCCCCGTCACCCCCCTCCCCTCCTCCTGCCCCCGCCTCCCTGCTCGTCCATAATTCACGCCTTGGTAAGCAGTTATTATCGCTGACAAAACTATTAATCTCCTTGCAGCATCGTAACAATTAGCTTATTATCTGAGGATCGTATCTTGTGATATAAATATTTTCAGGGGCTGTCTAAAACCGCGTTAAATAAGTATATATATGAATATCTCTATATATAATATTCATGCACGAACACACAGTATATATATATATATATATATATATATATATATATATATATATATATATATATATATATTATTTTATATCAGAATACGCAGATCAAGAACTGGATGTTGTAATTATCATTTGTACACCGCACTTAGATTCCGTAGTTGCATAATTAAATGCCTTTTTAATTAAATTACTTATTTGCCCGCACAGAAATGTTGCCCACAATGTTTGTACGTTATTTGTATTCGCGTGTATTTTGTTAACTGCCTCTCATTTCAGTTAATTACCTTGATACTCACGATCTTAATTACAGACCTCAATTTGCATTGCTTATATTAATATATCTTATGGACATACGTACAGACACATTTATGGATATATACATACTGATACATGCATACATACACACGTACACATTATATATACAGCCATAAAACATACACAACACACACACACACACACACACACACAACACACAACAAACACACCCACACACACACGCACACACACGCACACACGCACACTCACGCACACACACTCATACACTCAAACACACACACTCATACATTCACACACACACACACACACACACACACACACACACACACACACACACACACACACACACACACACACACACACACACACACACCACACACACACACACACTTACACACACACACACACACACACACACACACACACACAACACACACACACACACACACACACACACACACACACACACACACACACACACACACACACACACACACACACACACACACACACACCACACACACACACACACACACACACACACACACACACACACACACACACACACACACACACACACACACACACTTACACACACTTACACACACCACACACACACTCACACACACACACACACACCACACACACACACACACACACACACACACACACACACACACACACACACAAACACAAACACACAAACATAGTCATATACTTGAACCGTCGAAAATATACCCAAAGAGATGGATAGATCGATCGATCGAAGATTAATTGGTTAGTAAGCAGATAGAGAGATTATCACTATAGGTAGATAGATACATGCATGCATACATACATACATAAATACATGCATACATGCGTACAGACATACATGCACAGAAAGATAGATAGATATAGATTAATAGATAGATAAATAGATATGGATAGATAGATTAATAGATAAGTACGTAGATAGATAGACAGATAGGTAGGTAGACAAATAAATAGATTAATAGACTGAGATATCAATAGACAGATAAATAGATATATACGAATGGATAAATAGATCGATGTATATGTACGTAGATGATATAGATATGATTTATGGAGCACTGATGGATAGACTCGAGATCTCATTTTTACTGCGCTTGTATTTATGAGCGACAGATAAGAACTAGAATAGATTGTCTTTGGGTCAGTAGTGTAGACGCAGGAAAACAATTCGTCATTGCCCGTTTTCTTGATCTCCTTTTCTGTCGTCTTTTCCGGTTCTTAGCATATTCATAACATGTCTAATCACGAAATGTCACAATTGCATCAAATGGCGAGCAAAAAATACTAAAATAGTTTTTTTTAGAGTATAATTCACAGTTAAATAGTTATCTAATCTTAACGAATAGAAAACTTACACGCACTGTCATCTTCCTACAGGTAGTGGAGGCGGACCCAGCTCTCCTGCAGGCACGGGACGAGGACGGGTACACGCCCCTCCACCTGGCCACTATAGCAGGTAACAAGGCCGTCGTCAAGTACCTGATTTCGAAGGGAGCGGATATCTCGGCGCTGGACAATGAGAAGCACACGGTTATCCACTGGGCCACGGGTGAGTCTTTAAATTGCGACTTCGTATATGTGAAAACTCTAGGGTATTGTCGCGCCAGATTTGAGTTACTCGCCGAGGTGAAAACCATATACGGTCATCCACTTGGTCTTGTGGTGATGTCCTTTGTAAATTCGTTGCTTTTACAGAGATACGTGTAAGTTGATGGACGCATAATATTTCACTTTGATTTTGCTTAATGCCTCGAGTTGCGAGTTTGTACCGTTGAAACTCTACGGAACTTTCACATAAGATTCAACTTACCCGGTTAAAGGAGAAATACATTTGTTAGCGATATACACTGCGGTAAAAGGGAAAGGTGGAGGGATAATGATGATGATAATGATGATGATGATGATTATCATTATTATTACTATTATTATTATCATTATTATTCTTATTATTATTATTGTTATCATTGTTATTATTATCAGTATAATTATCATAATTATTGCAATTATCATCATCAAAATTATGATTATAATGTTTATATTACTAGATTTTACAGAATTTGGTGGCTGTTATAGCTAGAGAGAACCATATGATTTCAGTATATGCCTTTTACAAAATTAATGTAAAGAGGCTTATTATGTAAACTGGATTTGCAAAATGTTAACTGATAGACAGTTATGCAAGAATTGAATGATATT
>NW_020870128.1:1094049-1099049 GCF_003789085.1 Penaeus vannamei | reverse complement strand
TAAATGAGAACTAGAAGAAAACACCATTAAATTTCTATGCTAAAAAGACCTAAGTCCAGACTAACAGAGAAAAAACCATTAAATTTGTTATCAGAGAAGGTGGTTTCAGATAATGGAAAGCTTTTACTACCCACCTTTGTTATGATTAACAGCGTCCGACAACCGGTGATTATGGAGTAATATTTTTTAATACACGTTGATTTTGCTGGCTGACTTCCTGTTTTGAAAGAATCGTTTTTTTGTGGAAGGAATATCCGTATTACAGTTCATCAATTATATTCATTGAAGTAAATTTTGCACAATTTTACAGTTTTGCGTAATTTAACTATTCTCGCTGACAAAAAAAGATACAACATTCTGGCTTTTAATTAACTCGCAAAAAACGTAAATCTGATGGTTTTTCATTAACAAACAAGACGTGAATGATGATCGTCTTTATGAATGGCAAAAATCTCTCTTTCACATAATAAACTGTTATTTTGCAAAGGCAACAATCTTTTGAGTTTTAGTTAAAAAGTTAGTTTAATACTTGTAGTAATGGTGATAGTAGTGATGCTTGTGATAAGGGCAATATTACACATGATCCTACCACTCCTACCGCTTTTACTACTGCTTCTGCAACGATAACGACAGCAACAACTACGTTAGTTGTCACAGCAATGACAACAACAGCAACAACAACTACTGCTACTACTACTACTACGACGACGACTACGACTACAAGTACGACTACTACTACCACTACTACTATTACGACGACGACGACGGCGACTACTACTACCGCTACGACTACTACTACCGCTACGACTACTACTACCGCTACGACTACTACTACCACTACGCTACTTACTACTACTACTACTACTACTACTACAGCTACTACCAATACTATTACTTCTATTGCTACTACTGATACAACTACTACTACTACCACCATTATTGCTACTACTGAAGCTGCTGTTGTCACCACCACTACACCAATAACAACAGCAACACTATTATTACTACTACTACCACCACCGCCACCGCTGATACTACTGTCACTACTGCCGTTATTACTACTACTGAAGCTGCTGTTGCTATCACCACTGCAGCAACTTTTTACTACTACTACTACTACTACTATTCTACTACTGGTACTACTACTTCTGCTACTACATGTACTAGTAGTATTACTCATACTACTACTACTTGGTGCTGCCACCACTAATAATGACAATGACAGGGATAATGATGATAATAATAATGATAATGATATTAATCATATGAATAATAATAGTAATAATAATGATAATGGTGATAATGATAATAATAAAAGTGATAATGATGATACTAATACTGACAATGATAATAGTAATAGTAATAATAATAATGATAATAATAATACTAGCATTGATAGTAACAGTGATATTACTTATGATCCTAATAGTGATGATAATAATACTAATAATAATAATTTTAATAATTATAATGATGGTGATAATGATATTGACTGAAATGATAATGATAATCATAAGGATGATATTGTAATATTGATATTGATAATTATCTTATTAATGATACTAGCAATAAATATATTGATAAAGATCAGTTATATAAATAAATAATGATAACAGCAATAATGTGAACTCTAATGATAATGATAGTGATTGTAATTGTGATACAATAACATTAAAAATGATAATGACAATGATGATACTATTGAGAATGATGCTACGGCTATTATTCTGTTGTTAAGATTGTTAAGATAAACATAATGATACTGAATTAAGGCGGTAGTAATGATCTCAAAACTAGTGAAATGACAATGCTCACTGATGAATTTGAAAGATGGGAATAGTATGCAACTTTGACTTCTTGCAAACTAGTGATCTTTACGTATTTTGCGGGTACCATTTTATAAAGTTAACATTTGCACGAATATTCACTTTTAATACGCAGCACATGGCGTTTACCTTGTCTATCTAAATGTTTACTCGTATCTGGATAACGAGCCTCGAGTCGCAGATAAGAACGGCCGCCGTGCTGCGCCAGCCAGACCCGGCACAGAGCGTTGCCACTTCGCAACCTCGCAACTTGGCGTGGAAAAGCTCATGAGTCACCCGGGAGATTTTCTTGCCCTTGGATGAGTCACTGGGGACATTGTGTCATATGCGAGTGGAGAGGGCTCCTCTAATCGCATATGACAGATGACACTCTCATATGACACGCGGAAGGCCCATTCTCCTCATTTCGGTCGGGAGAGACACGCAACTTAACAAAGGTCTAGAAATCTAACATGCAGACTTAAACTGTTTTATTCTTCTCTTCATTGAAACTTGCATCTACATTTTTTCCTCTGGCATAAAAATGGAGCCGTAGCTTGACATCGGCTACTATTTATTTTTTTACCCAAGCTATTTTGCATGAGAGTTGATCGTGACTGGGAAACCCGAGTTATTTTAGGTCTCCCAAACGGGGCTGAGATAAGGCTGCTGTCGGAACGAAAACGCCAGGCTGTCACATAACGTATCTTGGCGTGACTCCCTCGGCCAGTGTCAAGGTCGTTGGGGTTGCCACGCTCCTCCAGCCGCGGTTAAGTTACGTATAACGGCCGTGGCTGTGTGAGTAATGCTGCCAGGGAGGGTGCATGTCGGAAGGAGTGTGCTGTGTTCATTATGATGGAACCGGTGCGTGATGCGGCTAAAGCATAGTAAACAGCGCCATGCTATGAGGTGGAATGATTTACGGGCTAATCTCTTCAAGGCTTTAGCCGAGCGGGGAGTCAGCTATGAGACGACTTTTACTTTCTTTCTGTTTTGTTTTCTCTTGTGGACTTAAAAGCCAACCCTCCGATGTCGGTGTTTTTTCTTCTTTAAAATCCACAATCATCCATTTTATGCCTGTCCTTTGTATTGTAATAGTTTACATGTAATACTTTTAAACGTATTCATGTCTGCTGCATATTGTTCAAAATTCTATGTGACGCTCATTAAGGTCAGCTGAATACAGTAAAAATGATCTTTTCTCTTATCAGAATCCTTTTTCTGTAGTAAATAAAGAAGTACAACTTAATGCATAAACAGGTAGATGCGCATACCAGAAGAAATTAGATGTTTGAAAATATAACTAAGTAAACTCAAGATTTCTTCCTGGATAGCAAAGACGACAACCTCCAATAATCCCCGCGTTATGGATGTCTCAGTTGTATCTTAACACCTGTAAAGGGTAATTCCGACGATATGTGAATTCCGAACACGCACCTTTCGCAACCTGCTCTTCTCCCCCGAGTATTAAAGTTTCCCCCTTTTTATTTCGGCGGAATTTGGGTATTAGCTTTGTGCCGTTTGGCCTTGACCTTGTTGACACGCCACGGGGACGCCCGCGCGGCCAAAACTAACATGAGAGGGAAAATATTTTTATATCCTGAGGGGCGGGTCGTAAGGCTGGGGTGTTGCAGAAATAGTCACAAGCTCATGTGGCGTAGAGGCGATAATCTCCTTCAACCTCTATTGGGAATCAGTCTTACATGATGTGTGGATGTAACCCAATCCTTGACCTTTCCTTCCATCCCCCCCCAAGTCGAGCGGAAAATTAAGGAACGCTAATTTGGCTTGGTATGTGATAATGTGTCTGCTGTTGATCCGAGATGTTCGGAGGACGGACGACCTTGCAAAATGTGCATGTAATCGCAGCCAAATTTTCTGCAATCTTCTCTTGGTTATTATCTTCTGCTTTTATTCATTTCTTTTATACGCCGGCCTAGGGCGATTGCCTTCTGTTCTCGCTTTTGTTTTCAGCTTTCGCCGCTTCCTCTCCGTGATCTTTTTCAATAAATGTTCATCCGTTTGCTTTTACATTCGCGATAGTTATCTTTCTGTGTCTTTTCTTTTACATCATCATCATCAATACCAAATTATTCTTCAGAAAGAATTTTAAAAGAAATAACAACAATGAGCAGCATAATATTTTTTTTCAGATATCAAAAATATTAAAAACATTTACCATCATGAACACAATGTAGGGAATTGTCAGCCGATCTCTGCGTAGCAAAGTAACGTTTCTCAGGCCACAAGGCGAAATATATTTAGATTCTGTGAAGGAAACCCTCGCGTGTTGGCTCTCATTATTGTGTATATCTTGTCTCGCATCGCAGGAGGCCCGGTGGCGCGGCGGGGAAGGCGGATGCGAGCCTCACTTTCAGCCTTTCCTCCCATTGGCGCGCGGAACCGAATCTGTGGTGGATTTTCGCCCTTACGCTTTGTTCTATTTGTCTTACTTATTTATTTAATCTATTTTTTTTACTCGAGTTTTTCTCTGTGTTACTCGAGGACAGGTTGTAAGGTGAAATAAATTGGTTTATCTTGTTTCCAGTTTTGGGGATGCGAAATGTGTTCTGAAAGTGAAGGCAGGCTAAGAAATTCGTGACAGTCTGCGACCCATCGTTGTGACGCAGTGCTATGGAGGATATTTTCGTGATATTTGTATTTTCATCTATAATAACATCTTTATAAAATGAAGCTAGATCACACAGTTCGTGGAGTGTGTGTACAAGAGAATAAAACAAAAGATGAGAGAGTGTCCACCGTGGGGCGGGCCGGCGCACGTAACTGGCCTCCAAATCGTCATTCGTGACGCATTATGCTGTCAAAGGAACATTATGACGTTGATGCAAAGACCTGATTTAAATGAGCCGAGTATTCCACGGATCATGGCGTTCCTTTGATTTTTCTCCGCTCCGCAAAAGGACACACAGACGCACATACACGTGTGTATCTGTGTGTGTGTGTGTGTGTGTGTGTGTGTGTCTGTGTGTATATATATATATATATATATATATATATATGTATGTGTATGTATATGTATGTATGTATGTGTATGTATATGTATGTATGTATGTATATTTGCATACATACATATACATATATGTATATTAAATAATAACACAGTGTTTAATCAGCTTTGCGTGTGGGTTTTGCTCGTAATGAAATCGTCACAGTCATGAGTATTCTTTAAAAATG
>NW_020870128.1:1086549-1089049 GCF_003789085.1 Penaeus vannamei | reverse complement strand
TCTAACCCCTACAAACGAAGGCAACACACTACACACGCAATGCCTACAAACTACAGTACGGCTCTCCTCATACAAAGAAAACAAAGGCACAGGAACATGAAGGACACCGCATGAGAACGAGAGAGGAGGCCGGGTCAACGAACTCGGAAAGTCCTCCTGTGTTTGCGTTCGTGGAAGAGAGTTCGGGATCCGACATCCGATGGCGTTTCGTGCATTTTTATTTTGCGAAGAGGGGTTTTATGGGCAGCGTTTTCGTAGGGTTGGGCGATGTGAATCGTGATTTTACAGTGGCGTTTGTTTTCAAGAATGATTATATAAGAAATGCTATAAAAATAACGATGGTGATAAAATGATGGTCTTTGTGATGATATTGATTATAATTATTGTAACGACAGAAATGATAATTATAATTACAATAATGGTAACAACAGAACACTGAGTGCAGAAATGTGATTGGGAATCTGTACACTACTATCACTACAATTACAATTACAATAGTAGTAGCTGCAACAGCAATAATAACTATGACGATAGAAAATATTGCAATGATAGTTGTGGGAATTATAAGATGTAATTGCGATGGTGGTACCGCCAATGATTATCATAATAGGTATGAGGAAAATTGATACAAAACATATATGTGATGACCGAAAAAATGACTTGATCGTTTAAAAGGTGAGTATGAATGTTGGTGTGAGTGACAATGAATAATTTGAAAGGGCAATGCGGGTTAATGATGATAGTGATAATAGTAATAGTAATAATTATGATAATTATGATAAAAAGATAATGATAGATAATAATGATAATAATAATAATGATAATGATGACAAAACACTAACAAAATATTAATGATGATAATGATAATGATGATTGTAAAATAATGATAATGATAAAAAGATAGTGATAATGATAGTATAATAAAGATGATCATAGTATATCATAATAATGATAGTAATGATGGTGATGATGATAGGATCATGGTAAGGATAATGGTAATGAAGTGTTAATAATGATAAACATATTGATGATGAGTATACAGGTATAATAACATTGTCAGGAAAATAGGGAATAATGATGATAGAAATCGTGATGATGAAATGATAAATAATTAATGCCTTATGGAAATCGCTCCAGGTATTGATACAATTAAGGATTCCTTTTGAATCGCGTTGAATAAAGCTTACCTACTTGAATTTAACATAATTTAAAAAATATATATATAATTTGAGGACTAGATGTTGCATAAGAACTGTCTAATCTCTCTCTCTCTCTCTCTCTCTCTCTCTCTCTCTCTCTCTCTCTCTCTCTCTCTCTCTCTCTCTCTCTCTCTCTCTCTCTCTCTCCTAGTCACAATCTATCTCTTCCCTCTCGCCGTCTGTTTATCTGTCAATTTATTAGCAAATGTCCCTTTGTCCAATAATTTACGGCAACAAGAATGACCGTCATTACTCACGCGATTAGAATGTAACGAGCTGATAACGAGAATAGCTTCACATAAGCTAATAGGTCAATCACACACTGATCACGTTAATTAATAAGTCATCACACAACGCACATCACATCCGTCGATGAAGTTACATGAGCTAACGTGACGAGCCCCTCCACGCGGTGACGCAGTGACGTAGGAGAGGTAGCGGAGGAATGACAAATGTCGTGCCATTAAGTGGGCCATTACAGGCACCTAGTCACTGTGGAGTAGTATGGTTTTGAAGGGTACTTCGATCTGACCGACTGGCACGCACGGCACCTTGTCAGGAATGAAAGTCACTAGCTCTTGCGTATGTCCCATAGGCTGTTATTTAGTTTAATTGCCTCATTAGCATGGGCAGTCATGACTGAGACATATTTATGTGGTGTAAAAGTGCTATTTACACACACTTGGTGCGAGAGGGTAGTTCTTTGTTTATGGACACCATAATTAGACATGTGCGAAAGATGAAAAGTCTTGTCAACAGAGAAATTCAACAAAGATCTGAGAAAATGGATGAAATCTTAAGGACTGCTGCAATATACAGCAGACATACTTCTGTTTCACCTGCCTGATCCACCTTACTAAATCTCGTCCATGAGTGTGCCATTACATTGACCTCCTTCCGAGAAGCCAGGCTTCGCAGGCGTGGATCGTGTGACACTCCTGATAACACTGGATTTATTCTGCCAACACTCCTACAGCCTACAACTCAAGGCATATTTTGCGCCACGCAAGATTGCGGTCACAGGTAAACCCTTCAGGAAGTAATGGACTGTTTTCAATTATTTCAACGCATTGGGAAACCCATATACGCAGACCTACACGGAGAATCTTCCAGCCCAAGCTTTGATCCCTGCAATTACTGACTGGCATTACATAGTTTAAGAACAATCACGTGATTCCCAAATCACTTGCCTTAACGGGCATTCCAGTCACCTCATTTCTTACGAATCACGTGACCCATGCGACGTATTTTATCTGATGGTTGATGTTTGATAAAAGCATATGAGGTCAGGCCGATATCTT
>NW_020870128.1:1064049-1069049 GCF_003789085.1 Penaeus vannamei | reverse complement strand
CACACACGTTTACTGTCAAACTTCAAGATGTCTAGGGCGGTAGCCAAGCTATTCTTCATCTAGCAAAACAGAGGATCTTCGTTCCTTAAGTGCCCATCCCCTCAGCCTAGTGAACCTCTTTCCTCATCCTCAAGAGTCCTCCCTCCTACAAGAGATCCTCAGATCCTCACCTTGAAGCGTGCCTCACCCTCACACCTAGAGGCTGGAGGGTGACTGCCATCCTCTCCACGTAGGCCTATGCAGCCAGATTACTACTGATATGTACATTGTAAAATACATTCCTATGTACAGTTAACTTGCCATCTATAGTATGTTTCATACTGGATGGCAAGTGCCCACCATGCAGACCCAGCTAAACAAAGATACTACACCCGGCGTTGCCACTGTACCCCTGTTATGCGCGATGAAGAAAGATTCCATATTGCATTTTGACACAGCAGCATAAAAATCATGCTTGGACCATGGATACAAGTTTGGATCATGAATGAATCCTGCGTTCTTTTGTCTACACGACTCCACCTTTCACCAGGGCCTGAAGATGGTCAGATCATCTGCTACAGTCTCGCCCCATGTCATATATGTACTGTCAAAGATTAGACGCTTCACTGTATTGCTTCATTGATTCCCCGCCGAGAAATACTCCCCTTTTTTCCCTTTTAAAAGTATATATTCAGCTTAAGGTGAGTTGACCTCATGTTGCCTCTCCGGTAGCCCTCTTAGGCTCACGTCACCCAGAGAGTATGGAAATGCCAGAGCATGTTGATCTGACGGCGCCCATCGGTGATCTTGCAGGTGGTTTTCAAGGGGCTTGTACATACACAGTCACTGATCCATGTATTCAGCAGCCAAGACGGAGCGACACAAGAGCTACGAAAGACGATAATGAGATTCTCTTCCTTTCAACGTTTTCGCATTTTATATTTTCATATTTATTGTTTCTTTAATGTTTTTGTTATAACGTGGCAATGATTTGACTTTTGTCCGTTGCATGTTTGTCCTTTTACTCTTACTGTTACTGTGATTGTCGTCTTTAATATCATTATTGTTGTAGTTACCGATATTATTATTATTATTATTCTTATTACTTATTATTATTATTATTATTATTATTATTGTATACTGGATTGATTATTATTATTATTGTATGGCATTATTATTATCATCGTCATCATCTATCATCAGATGCAAATCATCATCGTTATCATCTATCATCGAATCATTCATTTCATTCATAATTTCATCTATCATCATCATCATCATAATCATCAATCATTATATCGATCATTCATCATTATTGCATCACATATTGTGATTGTATTGTGATTAATTTTTTATTGTTATATATATTATATCAATTCATTGTTATTGTCATTATTATTAGATTATCATCATTATTACATGATATCCCATTAGATTGTTATTATTATTATATTAATTATTATTAGTTATTATTGATATAGAATTATTATCATATATTATCATTATATATTATATGTGGAATATTTGCTTATTATTAAATTATAGTTATTTATCATTGTATAAATCATTGTTAATTATGTAATCATATCATTTATTATGAAATTATTAATTATTATTAGTTATTATATTATTATTGTATTATTATAATTGTATAGCTTTTATATATTCATTCTGGAAATTCTCCTTTTTATCCTTATGATTATTTATTGATTATATTGATGTATGATGATATGATATTATATGATATTATCATTTTTTACTATTATTAATCATTATACTATAATATTATTATTATTATTATTATTATTATTATTATTATTATTATTATTGTTATTATTATTATTATTATTGATTATTATATTGTTATTATTTTTATTATCAATGTTATTATCCATATTATTATTATCATTACACATTATTATCCCATTATTCTTCTTATTGTTAATCATCTTTTTAATTATTATGATTATTAATATATATTGTATCATTAATTATTTATTATTATTATTATGTATTATATATAATTATTATTATAGTAGTAGTAGTAGTATTTTTATTATTATCATCATCATCATCATTATTATGATCATTATTATTATTATAATTATCATCGTTATTATTATCGTTATTTTCATTATTATAATTATTATCATTATTATTAATGATGATAATAATAATAATTTTGCTATTACCATTATGATAATGATCATAATAATGATAATATAACAATAATACATAATAATGATAATAATTATAATAATAACAATAATAATAATAATAATGATGATGATGATGATAATTATTATTATTATTATATTATTATTATTATTATCATTATTATTATAATTTTTATTATTCATGTTATAGCTTTTTAAACCCCTAAATCCCCCAATTTATGTATAATCATAAATCCCTGAACTTCATACGTAAATGTTCCTGTTCTTTGTGCAATCCCATCCCTCTGTCTCTGTCTGTCTCTCGCGTTGCTCTGTCTTGCGTCGATTGTCCCCGCCCGCCCTCTGTTGCCTCCCGTGCGAGGCTGCCCCTCTCGCTTGTACTTGCTCTGACACTGTGGCACGCCCTGCATGTTGGGGTACGTGTTGGGCTGCATGGTGGCGGGCCGGAAAAGGCCCCGTGTGTGTGTGTGTTGTGGTGGTGGCACGGCTGCTGTTGTCTTGGCAGAGGTGCGGCCGTCTCACGTGTACTGTCCCTCAGGGAGCGCCGATGCTATCCTCGCGCTGGTCAACGCAGGCGCCAGCGTTAGCGCCGAGGACAAGGATGGGCTAACAGGTGAGGCGCTTGCCCCCGGGGCCCTGCGTTGCTAACCTCTAATCTGTCTTATTTGCAGGCCAAACATTCTTAATTCTTCCCCAGTCAGGGCAGGGAACACTGAAACACCTTCAGATCTACGTTATATACTTGTAATGATAAAATGATATAAATTTGTTTTGTCATATATTTTTTTTTCTTTTCTAATGTCTGTCATGTTGAATATCCATATTTTGCGTACCGAATGCATAATCCTACATGGATAGGAGTAGCTATTTAATAACAAAGCCACTGACCAATAATGAAAAGAAACGGAATAATATTTGGACCATGGATACATAATGTAAAAGTCCAGATAACCATATGAGCACACATCTGATATAAATGATTACGATGCTGATATTACAGGACCTTTATTAGTATTACCATTGAATTGATTGCATTGCATGACCAAAAAATACTAAATATATAGTGCATTTTCGACCAATTTTTTGTCATCATTAGACTGTTAGGACAGTTGCTGCTTGAAAGTAATATTAATGATAATGAATGTTTATTATAAAGATAATAGCAATTATTATAATTTGGAAAACGTTAACAAATGAAAGATTTTATGCTAATTACCATAGTAGCAATGATAATAAGGGTTATGCTGTTAATCATGATATTAATCATTATAACCTTATTCATGATAATGATGTCAATTATATATTTAATACCACCGGTGATAGTAGTAATAATAGCAATAGTAATAACATCAATAATGATTATGAATCAGACACCGAAGTGTACAATAGAGAGATCGTGATGCACATGAGCACACACTCTTTTTATTGCACATTAATTGATGGTCAGAGTCGACTGTATAAAAATTCGTTATAGTTTACCTGGATTTATCATGCAACGCTTTTTTATGCAAATGGTATCTACTCTCTTCATATCGTGGTAGTTACAATTTTATAATCCGTAAGAAAAATAAGTAATATATAATTGCTATCATTATGCGTGATAAAGAAATCTTAATTGTTGTTATTCCAATTTAAAAAACCTTTTTGCATTTGACCTTGACTCACGAACAGTCTGGATGATTTGGCAGGGAAATTCTCAGAGCGAGAAGTTATTTTTTTCAATCTTATTGGTCTCAGATGTATTACATATTCCTCCTATACCATTCTTACTTGTATTTGTCGAGATATTTTGTTGATTTTACTCGTTTTCACTGTCCAGCCCTCAAATAAATATGAGACAAAAAAGACCTTCAGTGCCGTCCTACCTCCTCTTTTCAATTTTGCGGAATCAGTTGAGGTAATTTTCATTGCTACTGCAACTCTCTCTCTCGAAATCTCCATCTCCATGTATGACGTTTTCTTCACATCGATCGTGAATTTCTCAAATCTATCCCTGACTCATCACCCAAAACCCATGCTAACTCCTGCCTCCACATATACCGCTTCGCGCTTCTTCACCCTACTAGTTCCTCTTCCTATTTGTTCACTTTTCACCATTTTTCCAAATTTTTTTCCGATGTGTTTTGTTTCTTCCCTCTTAGACTCCACCATCATTTTTATTACTCTTTTGTTTCCAATCATTTTCCTTGAGTGGTTTTTTATTCCTAGGGCCGGAACAATAAGTGTTATCTCTCGTTCAATGTCATAAAATTACCTATTTTTCCAAGTTAAAAACGTCCTATTCATGCAACCCTCAGCTACCGTGTAGTTAGATTATCCAGCAGATAATAGTATTTTTTTTTTTTATTTTGCAATATACCATCCCCGAAACCCCCATAATCCCTCTCTCAATATTCTAGTGTCATATTTTTATTTGTCTTTTTTTCTCCCATAATATACTTAAGAAGTATTAGTATTACCCTTTATTAATCTTCAGCCCAGTTCTCGCTTTCAAACATAAGGCAAACCACAGCACACGAAATGTCTTTTTTTTGCGGCAATGCTGATTTTACATGACCAAAAATTAAGACTATTGTGATTCCGTAATTTTTAACATCAGTTCTATAATATTCCAGACTATATTCTACATGCATTATTTATTTACGACTTAAGAAAAATATAATTGGGTTTAAGAATAATAATATTAAATAAATAATGAATTTCTTCATGACACTTATGTACATTATATTAAGTGTGTTCAACATGCCCAGCACATCTAGTAACTGCATACTAATGCCATATCTTATAACTTCTATGGAACAGCGAAGAATAAACGCGTAACATAAAGAGTGAACGCTGGCCAAC
>NW_020870128.1:1044049-1051549 GCF_003789085.1 Penaeus vannamei | reverse complement strand
TCATCTTACCCTCTCTCCCTCTCCCTCTTCTTTTCCTTCTCTCCCTCTCACTCTCCCTCTCTTCCCTCTCCCTCCCTCTCCCTCTCCCTCTCTTTTCCCTCTCCCTCTCCCTCTCTTATCTCCCCTCTTCCCTCTCTCTCGTCCTCTGTTCTGGCTGATCTGTCTGTGCTGGTCTCTCTCTCGTCTCGTGCTCTCTCTCTCTCTCGTCTCTCTCTCGATCTCCGGTTCCTCTGATACTCTCATCTCCTCTTCTCATCTCTCTCTCTGCTCTCTCTTCTCTCTCTCTGTCTCTCTCACTCTCTCTCTGTTCTCTCCTCGTCCAATTCTCTCTCTACTCTTCAAGCGGTCTTCTCCCTCATCATCTGCTCCTCTCCTCTCTACTCTCGTCTCTCTCTCTCTCTCTCTGTCTCTTTCCTCTCTTTCCCTCTCCCACTCTCATCACATCTCCCCTCTCGTCCCTTCTCCCTCTTTCCCCTACTCCCTCTCACCTCTCTTTTCCCTCTCCCTCTCCTACCCTCCCCCTCTCTCTCTATCTCATCTCTCTCTCTCCAGTCTCTCATCTCTCTCTCTCGTCTCTCCTCTCTCTCTCTCTCTCTCGTTCTGTCTCTAATCTCTCTCTTCACCTCTCCTTTCTCTTCTCTCTCTTCTCGTCTCATCTCTCTTCTTTCTCTTTTCTCTCGTCTCGCTCCTCTCTCTTCTTTTTCTCTCTCTCTACTTCTCTCTCATAATAAAAAAAAAATAATAATGTACTCATAATGCCATATATATGCCAACATACAAAAAAAATGAATCAGCCATCATCTAGTCGAACTATCAAACCAAACATCGAGGCGCGTCCCCTGCTTCCGCTGCAGGACCCAAAAGCAACCCAGGATCCACAGACCGCTTGGATCTCGTTTCAGAGGCGCGCAGACACAGAAAAAACGGGTCACGTGTTCGCAATGTCCCGAGATGATTTTTTAAGTTTTCTAAATCTTTACCGTATCAGTTTCATCATCCGGGGACTGTGTTTTATACTATCGATCTAGATTCATATCAGACTCAAGGTTACTATCATTGCTCTCTCCAAATACTATGTACGTAAATTACTAAACCTCGTACTCTTTCATACAAATTTAATGATTGTGCTCAACCCCAAAAGCGCACACGCTCACCTGACAAACAGCGGACGCGAGTCTACTCTAATGTCAGTTTTTCCTTACTTCGGTATCTCTCTCAATTCCCTAATTATCGCAAGCTCCACCTTCAATTAATGTAATCTCGCCAAGCCGCTCGACGAACTACTGGTAGACCAGGTCAGTTCCTCCGTCACAAATCTATATATCTATTAAGGGTCTCATCACACAGGAACCTTTTCATTCAATTTTTTGCGTTTTCTTAATGGCCTCTTCGGTTGAAAATGACCTGATCCTATTGCAACTAACATACACTAAAGCACCCTTGTTAGCAAAATTAAAAGGGGATCTGTCATTTTTTTTGTTCTGGTGAATTCCTAGACGAAAGTAGCTGTGTACTCCTTAAAACTGATAGTAATACAAACTTTTCAAAACAGATTCATTGACAGATTTACTGAACAAGGCCGATTCATTGTCAATAATTACTTATACAGACTTGTCCCCAACAAGATGAGTTCTGAGTGATTATTTCCGACTCATACATCATCACTTTATTTAAAATGCATTTACGTAAAGGAGACCTGCACTGTGTGTACCAATGTCCTAGTGAAAGTTAGTTTATGCTCAACATGAATTTATTCATTTAACAATTAAGGCATTATAGCAGTATGGAGCCGCCGAAGCACAAGAATCCAAGACGGGATTAATCAGACGGAAAAAGTCGCTTCCTCGGAGAGCCTCGAGTGCATTCGGGAACGCAAAATGGCGGAAAAGCCTCAGCGCGCCCGGCACTTCTAAACCAATCCTGGTCTTATTGGTCCTTTTCCCCCGAGCCTCTACGTCCCTGGAGTCGCGTAAAACTGCTGGTCTCACGGGACCCCCAGAATCCCCGCCATTCAAGCAATTCCGCTCGTCCTCCTTCGTCCACCTCATTCCAAGGTCCGTTTAGGTTCCCAGGGCCCCCGCAGGTCAACCCCGGTCCCTACAGGTGACGCGCTGATGGTATCTTAGGTCCCCTCTACACTTCTTCCTGAAGCAATCGTCTCCTCGTCTCTCCTCATCTCTGCCGACCTCCAGTATCCCTCTCGCCGCCGACCGCATCAGCCTCACTGACTGGTCCCTCCCCCCGCGTCTGTCGGGGAGTCCTCCTAGTTCCCACGACCTGCGCCCTAGGTGCGTTCCTCAGGCCTCCCAACTGTAGGTCTTTAAGTCCCTACGTCCTTCCTCGGCCGGCCCGGTGCTTTCCTCAGTCCCTCGGCCCGGAGTCCTCCCGCGCCCGCCGTCGCAGGCCCCGCCCATGTAGACGCTCCCCCGCCCCCCTACACCACTCGAAGCCAGAAGTCAAGGAGGAGTACCACTGTCGCCCTCCTCAATCTTCGGCGCGCCCTTCAGCTTGCGAGCCGCTAAGCAACGCCTCGGCATCATCGATCTGTCCTCGACTCTGCCCTTCGCGCTCTGCGCCCCGGAGGTCATACAAGGGGGGAGGGAAGGGCACGTCACTCGGATCCTCCTCTCCCGCGCAGTGTGGGTCTCTCCATCGCCAGCGAGGAACATCTCCTGCGCTCTCTCTTCGCAGCTGTCTCGCGTCCACGCGCTCTCAGCGGACCTCGTGAAGAGCAGGTGCAAAGGCCTAGCTGAACGGGGTTCCCACGGCGGCGTGCAGCTGCGCCTCCTGCGTCTCTGCTCTCTCGTCCGCCAACGAGCACAGCCTCCAACCCCCCTCGCGCGCGTGCTTGCGCGTCCCGCGCTCTCACCTCGACAAGGATGCCGCTTGCCTCCGCCCCCGGCTGGGTGGATTGGCGGCGCGAATCCGGCAGTGTAATCAGCGATCACTAATTTTTGGGATAATAACACACACAATTAAAATATAAAACAATACAATCATAACAAAACACAATATAATAATGGAACGAGAACTACTAACCACTACCCTACTATCAAAAAATAATGAAATAATATATATGAGACAATAATATGAAATAATAATAATAAATACAACAGAAGGTTACAGCGAGAACCGAATAAGACACCACACAAAAGCAGAGAAAAGAAAGAAACCAGAGAAGAGAAGAGAGAGAGAAGAGAGAGAGAGAAAAGAAAGAGAGAGACGGAGAAGATAAAACCCATCACGAATCCCCGTCCGCAAATGAAAAAGACTTCGTTGCAAATTTAAACTTCATTATATGCATAGCAAAAAAGGAACACTTCAGTCCATCTCCAATATCTCCGGTTCTCCTTCTCCCCCCTCCTCCCCTCCCCTTCCCTCTCTCCTCCTCCTTCCTCCCTTCCTCGCATCTTCCTCCCCTTCCCCTTTTCCTCTCCTCTCTCCCCCTCCTCCCCCTCTCTCCCTCAACTCCTCCCTTCCCCTCCTTCTCCTCCCCCTCCTCCCCTCCCTCTTATCCTCCCCCTCCCCTCCCCTTGCTTCCCTCCTCGCTTCTCCTTTCCCCCTCTTCCTCACCCCTCCTCCCTCCCCTTCTCCCCCCTCCTCCCCTCCCTCCTCCCCCTCCCCCCCCCCCCTCCCTTCCCTCTTCTTCCCCTCCTCCTTTCCTCCTTCCCCCCTCTCCTCTCCTTCCCCCCCCTCCCCCTCCCTCCTCCCCCTCCTTCCCCTCCCTCCTCCCCTCCCCTCCCCCCGCCCCCCCTTCCCTCTCTTCCCCTCTCCTTTCCCCTTTCCCCCCTCTCTCTCTCCTCTCTCTCTCTCCTCCCCCTTCTCCTGTCTTCTCCTCTCTCCTCCCCTCCTCTTCCCCCCCTCAATCCCTCTGCTCCACCCCCTCCCTCTCCTCTTCTTCTCTCCTCTCCTCCAAACTTCCAGACACATCCTCCATCTTTAAATCCTTCAAGGTACAACACCACGACACACACACCCCTCATCACCACTTTTCCCCCTCTCACACTTCCTCTCTTCCTGTCCATCACACACACACACCACACACACCTCCCCTCTCCTTTTCGTCCACCGCCTCCTTCCCCCCTCTCCTACCCCTCCTTTCCCCTCTCCTTTCTCCCTCCTCTCTCCTCCCCCTCCCCACCCCTCTACCGCATCACACACACACACATCACACTCCACACACCAATCTATCTCACAACCGCTGTTCCGCACACCCTGCTCCCGATCCTCACCGCCTTAGCGAAGCTCATTATCCTCGCCCTCCCGCAAGACAGCACCCCTCTTCGCGATACCCCCATCCAATTCCCGATCGTCGACCGCCTTCTCTTTTGCGGCGTCCTCTGTCTCTGACCTCGTGTTCTCAACCGTCGATAGACGGCTCTACACTAGGTTCAATCATCCCCGTGAAACACTTGCGCTAGCCTAGCAAGAAGCGCGCAGAACTCGCTCCTCCTGCCAGAAAGAGCAACAGGAACAGAAACTGAAAGAAGGAGCCCATGGAACACACCTTGATGAGATATTCAACGAGGAAAATTAAGCGCCCTCCGAAAAGAGGCGGAAAAGTAAACATGGGGCGATGAACTCTCGCGCACCGAAACGAAGAACGAGGCGCCGGCGATGAGAATGGAAACCGCGAGCGACGACAGGGACACGGGGTAGGAAGAGCACGGAGAAGCGAAGAGGAAGACGACAAAGAAGGGAAATCCCAGAGTGCACAATGTCGCCCGCTGTTGGAAATGCAAAAAACAGAAATCCAGAAAATCAAGAAAGGGGTCTGGCAAAGGCGAGCGAGGCTAGAATGGCGACGGCTCAGATCCTCTCCGCCAACCAGCGGCACAAGGAGGTCGTAGTAAGAGAACAATACACCAAGAGAGCACCCAGGAGGAGGGGATACCTGAGCAACCGGTGAAAACGATCAGGGGTAAGATTTGATGAGCGTGGTCGATTGAAGATTGTGAAGATTGTCTATAGACGCCAAGGAGCGACGGAGAACCGGCGACGACGAGCATCAAACTGGTACATCGAGAAGAGATTCCTGAGAAAAGAAGGTTTCTGCGTGGACGGAAGAGAGAGGCAAATATTCGAAGAGAGAGAAAAAGTATCGAGAAAACATGCCGCTTATCGAGAGAAGAAACACAAACAACAGCACTCACTAAGAGGCTATAGCACGGCGCGGTCTAACAAACGCGCGTAGTACAAAAGAAAACATAACCACATAGGGACAAGAAGTCAAATCAAGAGCTGGCTGAACTATAATATGCGACTTCTCAAAGAAAGTCAGAAGTAAAAACGAGAGACTCTAGATACCTAAGACGTATCTAAGGACCGAGAAATGAAGTTTAAGCAACGCCGGTCACGAGATACCAAAAAGCATAAGGCTCAAAATCCGCACCACTATATACTAATTAGAACCATCAGACCAATAAAGACTCACGTATCCATAGAGACATAACATCTAAGGGAAGTGAAATATTCCAAAGAATCCTCACGGGCGTCCAAGGCTAATTTCAGACGAAACACGGCCAAAAGTAGAAAGGGTCATCGCGGACCGATGACGGGTACGAGGAGGAGTCACAAGCACAAGAACGAAAAGATAGAAGAAAAATACGAAATGCACTTAATATCATGACGAATGTCAGCAAGATGAAGTGAAAGCAGTAAAAACAGGGAATCACATTGCGCTGAATAAATCGCTATAACACAATAGAACATTCTGACAAGCGAGAGCGACTCAGAACTGAGGGCAGACCGAGGAGCAAAGGGCCGTCCGGGAACGGTCGCGTGCAGCTCCCAGGAGTAAGAGGGGCTGCGAGCACGCTGAGACCAACATGAGCGGCGAAAAAGACAGCGAATATAACAGAGTCTACACTGCAAAAGCTAGCATAGAAATAGGTAGCGAGAACAAGGTGGACGAGCAATATGGGCTGTAACAGCGCCACCAGCGAGTAAGCAACACTGTAGAACCACATACTAGACGATAAAGGAGTTAACAGGATAGTATGTAACAAAAATGAAGATAAATGAAATTTGAAACGAAATCGTTACCTTCAATAATGTCGCCGAAGAGGAGCAGAGGAGAACTTGCACGGAGGACGGAGAGTAGGAGAGAGTATGCAAGAGAAACGACGAAGTACGAGAGAAAGGAAATAGAGATAGAAAGAAAGAAAGAACGAGAGAAGAAGAGAAAGGGAGGATAAGAAGACAGGAGCAAGGCAGGAAGCGAGACGGGAGGTGAGAGGAACAGCGGGAGATGCGAGAAGGGAGAGCCGAGGAGAGCCAGAGAGAGAGAGAAGGAACGGGGAGAGAGAGAGGACTATGAGAGAGAGAGAGGTAGAGAAGAAGAGAAGGTAAATGAGTAAAAGCGAGAAGAAAGTAGAAAAAAAATAATCCACACAGCACAAGAGGCGAGAGCGTACAAGGAATAAGAGACAAGCTGTATCGCTATATGTATTAGCCAGCGGTCTAGCATTCCAGAAGTCAGAAAAGAGAGAGAGATTGCGAGAGTGAGTAGTGATATAGAAGGCTTCGTAGGAAAAAAGTAAGACTTCCACCGACGAGGAAGGCCAGGCAAACAATACATGGCACCAAATATAATATATAAGCGTTCAGAAAACAACATATAAAAAATCGTATAGATTTATGAGGAGTGACGAGAGAAGCACGAGGTAATGTAGGAAAGATGAGGAACGAAACACAATGACTACATATCGCATAAGGGAAATGGAAGGCCATACACTTAAACAAAAGCTATCACGGCAGTATAACTAAAATCGAATCACGGAGTAAAGGCTCAGCAACAACACAAGAAGAAAACAGCATCAACACGAAACTAACACACACACAAAACAACAGTCAAGAATAAATTAAGCGCGAGTAGCCAAGGCCGCTCGAAGGCGTAAGCAAAAGTTCCTCTGCATAAACAGTTAGCGGAGAGGAAGAAAATAGTTTAGGGATGCGACAATCATCCCAACTAAAAACAAGGGAAGCAAGACATCATAGAGTTCACAAAAAACAGCGTTTGGTCAGAGGCAAAAATGGTATTGAAAGTTGGGCGAATCCGAACATGAGAGAAATGAAGAAGAGGCAGCTAGTGGCAGTTGTGATGATTGAAAGAGAGAAACGGATTGTTTGAGGGGAGAATGAGGAAGGCAGTTTTGAACGATGACAAGACGAAGAGCAGCAAATGCCAAAAATTATTTTTTCCAAAACAATGAAGGAGATGAGAGTCAAGCCAGTTATAGTGAAAATGAAGATGACGAGGAAGAACAGAGGAGAGGAGGAGGAAGAGGAAGAGGAAGATGAAGAAGATGAGGATGGCGACTAGGGGTAAGTGATGATGGAAATGGTCGAGTGAAATGGTGAAAATGTTCGTCGAGTGGAAACGGTGGAAATGTGTCGAGTGGAAACGGTTGGAAATTGTGTCGAGTTCGAGAACAAGATGGAGTTGACGAAAGCGAAGGCCCCAAGAAACACACGAGTGCATCGGCGCTGCGTGCTCGT
>NW_020870128.1:1029049-1034049 GCF_003789085.1 Penaeus vannamei | reverse complement strand
GTTGATGGGTTCTATGAACCAAGGAAATTCTTGGTTTTCGGTCTGTAGAAAAGCGCACATCCGCGTAAAGAATGGCATCTAAATTTTAGCCTTACATTACGGATACATTAGTTTGTTACACAACATACCCGTGAAATTATATAGCTGTGCGCCTACGCCGCACACAGTAGATAAAATCCAATAAGTCACTACTCAGAAATTTTGAAATAGGTCCTTTCCGAAAAAGGAAGTAATATTATGGACTATCTGAACGAATAAAAACGCCAGCTGGGTGGTTTTAGAACTGCTTATATTCCTTGTTCTCTTAAACATATGGCTTTAAACCCGATGTAGATTTACATATGATTTACATAATCTCCATTCAGTATTCACTCACAATATTTAACTCTACTTCATAGAGAAAAAATAATTATGAAGGAAACTTCAATTATCGTATTGTACCTGTAGTTAACATGAATTATTCTACCCATATCAGTATCGCATAAACCGTCCAGTTTACTTTCATGATGAAATATATCCATAATTGATGGGCACATTTCTGACTGAGGGAAATAAGACAACGTAGTATACTCTTGATATAAATGATATAATACGCTTGGAAAACCGCTTCCATCATTTGTGTACAACAGCATGCAGTCTGAGTAGTCTGAGTAACATGGCTGACACCGCTGCTGAAAATGATCCGAGTCTCGCACCCAAGAACTTCTTCCTTCCCAGTACTGAAGCCCTTAGTCGAGCCCAATCCCGTCCGTCCTGTATGGTTTTTGAATGATTTCCTAAATGATGAAAGAACCATTCAGTTGCTCTAGGGTCATATATTGGCCTGTCATATCAGAGAATATATCCACAGTTTCCTTTCCATATATATCGATGTTGCATGGAGAACATTTTGCATGATTCCTGTCATGTATTTCAGGAGTTTCAGGAACTGTAGAGAAAAAAATGTAGCCCTTTCTTGAGAGACAAGTTACGGGACTCTCCATTCTCCGATTTCGTTGTAGATTCCATCTGAAGTAGAATTTCATGATCGAAAAGGTCATGATTAGTATTTAGTTCAGAGTATTTCATGTTATTTCGAGATTCCCGAGATTATACGTTGGATCACACTTTTAACATAGTTTCAGAGAGCGCGATGAATGAATACAGAGTAACTTTTGGTCTGCTTACATCTTTAAAGAGAAATCAAATCTATGATAAATAAGCCAATATGATAATTAATCGGCTACTATATTTAAATAGCACCAAACTAGATGTCTTAATTAACAATCTACTGCTTAACTAAATTCTAATTCAAATATTCTGTTGCCTAATGGGAAAAAATGCGTGTTCATTCTCGTTCGAAACAGCAACGAGCACAACTCACGGCTCATGAACCCACCACACTAGATGGTAATTCCGATCGTGCTAATTGATACGCTTCTGCCTCTGTGGATCTATTTTTTTAATTGTCTTTTACTGCACTTAAGTAAAAAATATCACTCAGTGGTAGATTTTTTTAAAATCACAGTATCTTGGTTTTCCCTCTTTTTTTCTTTTGAGATTTGAGGAACTCGACTGCTGTAGGTGGACTTTGGTGAACTGGGCTTGTTTCCTGACAGATACCTGACCTCTCTTTCCTTCCTGTCTATCCAAGAATTAGGATCATTATTCCCTCCCAAATGCTCTTCTCTGACCAATCCCTTTCTAATCCTCTGATCTGACCCATTCCCTTTCCAGTCCTTAATTCGGTCACCATTTTCGCAAACAAGACCCTCGATGCACTCAAACTAGAGTCCTAATGACCTCTTTAATCCCGGAACTAATCATAACCCCGACTCTAACTGAATTCCCAAATCTTCAGGTGAAAACACTGCTAACCTTCCTAATCCTCTCCTCAACCTAGAACCTTCTGTTATTCACTTCCCTAGAGTATGTTTCGCATTATAACTGGCGTCTTCAACTAAGTGTCCGTTGAACAAAAGAAATGCGGAATCGCCAGATTCCGACACACAATTATATCCAAACTCATCACAATCTTATATAGTGGAAACAGAATTCCTTTGTCTGACAATCACTTCTTTTCACCTCACTGGTGTGTTTCTCACGGTGTGTTCTTAAGTCATCACTTACACTAATTCTATATGTTTAGGAATTTTCACTTTTTTATTAGCGTTTCCTCTCTCTTTCTCACACACGTTTGAAATTAGTGCCTCATGTATTATATATAAATGTAACATGTGTAAGTTATGCCGCGCAGTGTCAGATAAAGCTCCTGTTACGTTAGTAGAGTTTGGAAATGAAATTACAATAGGTTTCGTCGGGTTCGAACTATTCACTGTACTTTTGTTCAGCATTGTCTTCTTGACATCCAGCACTTTTCGGCTGACTTACGTAGTTTTAATCCTTGCATTTGATTCCGATATCGTCAACTTGGAACATTCACTTCCATTTCCTAATTATATCCTTCGTTACTTTTCTTTCTTTTAATTGTTTACACCTACACTTATTAGTCCATCAAACACGTCTTTGTTGCCTTTCATTGTAATTTCGCCTTTTCCGTTTCCACATCACTGCCTCACCTTTCCGCCAAGAGTTTCGTTTAAGCCATGAACACGGAGTACTTAACCTTAATTCGTTGATGAGAGGAGTAGTAGTAGTAGTAGTAGTAGTAGTAGTAGTAGTAGTAGTAGTAGTAGTAGTAGTAGTAGTAGTAGTAGTAGTAGTAGTAGTAGTAGTAGTAGGAGTAGTAGTTTCGTTTAAGCCATGAACACGGAGTACTTAACCTTAATTCGTTGATGAGAGGAGTAGGAGTAGGAGTAGGAGTAGGAGTAGGAGTAGGAGTAGGAGTAGTAGTAGTAGTAGTAGTAGTAGTAGTAGTAGTAGTAGTAGTAGTAGTAGTAGTAGTAGTAGTAGTAGTAGTAGTAGTAGTAGTAGTTAGTCGTTAGTAGTAGTAGCCATGAACACGGAGTACTAACCTTAATTCGTTGATGAGAGGAGAAGAAGAAGAAGAAGAAGAAGAAGAAGAAGAAGAAGAAGAAGAAGAAGAAGAAGAAGAAGAAGAAGAAGAAGAAGAAGAAGAAGAAGAAGAAGAAGAAGGAGGAGGAGGAGGAGAAGGAGTAGAAAGAGAAAGGGAAAGAGAAAGAGAAGGAGAAGAGGAAGAAGAAGGAAAAGGAGAATAATAATAGTAAGAATAAGAATAAGAGAATGAGAATGAGGAGGACGAGGAAGAAGAAGAAGAAATAGAAGAAGAAGGAGGAGGAGGAAGAAGAGGAGGAGGAAGAGGAGAAGAGGGAGGAGAGGAAGAGAGGAAGGAGGAAAGGAAGAGGAGGAGGAAAAGGAAGAAGAGGAGGAAAAGGAAGAAGAAGGAAGAGGAAGAAGAGGAGGAGGAAGAGGAGGAGAAGAAGAGGGAGGAAGAAGAGGAAGAAGAGGAGGAGGAAGAGGAAGAAGAGGAGGAGGAAGAGGAAGAAGAGGAGGAGAAAGAGGAAGAAGAGGAGGAGGGAAGAGGGAGAAGAAGGAGGAGGAAGAGAGGAAGAAGAGGAGGAGGAGAGGAAGAAGAGGAGGAGGAAGAGGAGAGGAAGAGGAGGAAGAGGAAGAAGAGGAAGGAGGAGGAGGAAGAGAAGAGGAGGGAGGAGAGGAGGAAGAGGAGAAGAGGAGAGAGGAAGGAGGAGGAGGAGGAGAAGGAAGAGGAGGAAGAGGAGAAGAGGAGAGGAGGAGAAGAAGAGGAGGAAGAAGGAGGAGGAGGAAAGAGGAGGAGAAGGAGGAGGAAGAAGAGGAGGAGGAGGAAGAAGAGGAAGAGGAGGAGGAGGAAGAGGAAGAAGAGGAGGAGGAGGAGAAGAGGAGAAGAGGAGGAGGAAAGAAGGGAAGAAGAGGAGGAGGAGGAGGAGGAGGAGGAAGAAGAGAAGGAGGAGGAAGAAGAGGAGGAGGAGGGCGGAGGAAGAAGAGGAAGGAGGAAGGAGGAAGGAGAGGAGAAGAGGAAGAGGGGAGGAGAGGAGGAGGAGGAAGAGGAGGAGAGGAGGGAGGAGGAGGACAGAAGGAGGGAGGAGAGAAGAAGAGGAGGAGGAGGAGGAGAAAGGAAGAGAGAGAGGGAGGAGGAGGAGGAAGAAGAGGAGGAGGAGGAGGAGGAGGAGGAGAAAGGAAGGAAGAGAGGAGGAGAGAGGAAGAAGAGAAGACCGTAAATAATAAAAAACGTTTGAGGTATCCAATTCCAACGTAATATAATTACGTCTATATTTCTCGGACGTTACCTTGTAGTCTCCATGGACACACATTTTCTTTTCTCTTTACGTATACATTTTCTTTCCGTATAGATCCTTATTTTATCATTCCATATTCATCTCTATGCCCGTAGCATCACACCTCCCTTCGCTGTAAACACTTATCACTCCGATAATACATACGGTTAGTATAGCAAAGTTTAAAAACTTTAAGATCTGTGTAGCATACCTTAACATCACAAATAACCCCCTCGCTAAAAAAAACAGTCCGAATGCCCTCGCATCAGCCCAGTTCCCCATCACTATAACACTATACTTCCCTGGACAGCACGGTAACACGAGGCAGCAGATCACTCTCCCTACAGAGATCCTGGACAAGAATAAGAAGTACCATCTAACCTTCACCATTAAGGTTTGTATGCGCATAACCTTTCGCATGTGACTATAACAACATCCCTGTGCATTAGTGGAGTGCGGAGAACATTGCTTGTGATATGGCATGATTGTGCATGGGCTCAGACACTTGCCTGGAACAGCTCTTCTCTTCCACTGCCTCTCGCTAACCCCCCCGTTCCCTTAGCCGTCCGCGCCAGGCCAGGATGGGCTGTCTCCATCGAAGGACGGATCGGCGTCTCCCAAGCGCTCAGCCTCGGCGCCGGAGGGCATAGTGCCGGACGAGGCGGTGCAGGCAGAGCCACGGCCAGAACTCCGCTCAGCACCGGCAGAGGGCAGGACCGAGGCCAGTGTCAATGATTAAGTTACTGGAACTTTCAGAAAAAGCAAACAAACATAAATGAGGAGCCAGGC
>NW_020870128.1:1023186-1028949 GCF_003789085.1 Penaeus vannamei | reverse complement strand
ATAAAGCACAAAACACAGACAAGAAAAGACCACACATACGACACACACGACTACGGAACATACATGGCAAACGGACAAACACGGCTCATGCAAACACAAAAGGAATTAATGATGAGAAGGGAGAAGCAGGATGTTCAAACACAAGCACCAGAAGGCATTTCCCACCTTCTCAACCGGACACCGAGACACGAGACACAGACACAAAGACACATCACAGGACACTAACGACACAACAACACACACACACACACAGGAACACAACACGACACATACAACGACTCCACGCACAACAAGCACAAACGAGTCGAAAGCATAACCCCACCCCCTTTTCCCACCAACACTAGAGCAAGTATGATCGTGCACTATGGTTTTGATGTCAATACGAGAGTACAAAAAAGCAGAAGATAATCTCCAATAGCCGGCCTACGATCTCAATAGACGCAATCTCGGAGAGGACATCACGTAGATGCACCATGATCACAAAGGCCATGAATCTGGACGGTGATAAAGCTCTGAAAATAATCCCCTTCCTGTGCTTTCGCAGATAACACCCTACCTCACAAAAATCTTCATTATCAAGATCATCCTCTTTAACCTTATACACAAATCCCCCTTACGTGTATCAGTTACTTAAATTATCTTCTTGTATTCATTTCTCTATATCCTCGACGTTCTTCATAGCCGGCCCAAACGTGCCACCCTATAAGTCATTAGCTGTCTAGATCTATATCTTTATCCTATCGGAGAATCTATCTTATCATAGATCTGTATAAGCACACACACACACACACCACAACACATAATAGATAGATAGATAAATGAAACAAGGAAAGAGAGACCAAGAAAACGGATAAAACAGACAACAGAAGCACGAAGAAAGACAGACAAACAGAAAGAGAACACGGAAAACGAATCCACCGAAAAAAAACGAGATAGACAACAGTTCCCGTCGAATGAAACGTCCGCAGAAACGGCGCAGCGTAATTGATGTTTTAACAACAATTTATAGAGGTGAGGAGAGAAAAAAAAGTGAGTCTGGGCTTCGTTTTCTGTTCCTGTTCGGGAGGAGATTTCTTGCATCACGTTTTCGTGTACTTTGCCTACGTCGCAAAAGTTAAGACCGAGTAACAAGGGACAAAGAGAGAAAAGAGAAAGAGAAAAGAAACATGATTAATAATATACTACAACGGAGCGAATAAATCTTGTTTGCGAAATAGTTTAATCCACAGATTTTTTAAATTAATCCGAGCGTATTAAACATACACTTATTCATCGGTGACTACGGATTCCAAAAATTGCAGTGTATGAACTAACAACAAATGAGAAATGCTCAACCGTTTCCACAGAGAACTAGTCCAATCTCGCTATCAACAGGCCTAAATTAAGCAGAGTGGTCTATATACAGTAGCATCATTTGAAAAACACGTTTACTCATTAATTAAAAATAGTATAACAGATCATAATTTTCATCGTACTCTTATGTTGAAAATTTGATGTTCGTGCGGATGAAAATAATTAATATCTAGGGAGAACTGAAAGTCAGTAGGTTAATTAAATGACAATTAAAATCCTCTTGAGTCAATATACTATGGTTAATGAATATAAATCATGAAAAAAGGAAGATCATGAGATAACATTATGGCATTGTAAAACTAAAGCTGTCCATGAGTCAATGTAAGCCATGCTGATTAATGAAAAAATGCAAATAAATACAAGGTATTAAGAGAGATAGTATAATGATAATTAGTGTAGTTATTAGAAATAGAATATATGAGTGTACACGGGAGTTATGCAGACATGATCGATCAGTGCGAAGTAGCATTGAATTATGATTATTTAGAATTGATAATATTATGAGATATCGAGAGAGTTATTAGGAAGCATCATATATGAGAATTCAACACTGCCATCAGATTATAGTATGATCGAATAATATAAACAATTATATTAAGATAAACGAAACTGACGCATACAATCTTTACCGAGTTACCAAAATATATAGATGAGACATTAACCAATGCAGCACTCCTTCTATAAGAGATGAGTATCAATTAACAATGACGCTATCTGCTCCAATTTCCACTCTCTCTTCTCTCAACTCTCTCTCTCTGGCTACTGCACTCTATCTCTCTCTCGTCTCAGTCCTCTCTCTCTCTATATATAAATGATAAGTAAGAATATAGTATAAGAGAATAAGATATAATTATAATATATGCATACTTATATCACCCTACCTACTACTAATACCTATATTACCTCATATTCCATCTATATACCAAATAAAAAGATAATATAATTAATAAAAAAGAGAATACATAGTGATAAAATATGGTATGTGTGTGTGTAGTGTGTGTGTGTGTGTGTGTGTAGGTGTGTGTGTGTGTGGTGTGTGTGGTGTGTGTGTAGTGTGTGTGTGGTGTGATGTGATTGTGGGTGTGGTGTGTGTGGTGATGTGACATGAATAATAAAGTAGTAATTATAGTTAAGATCATATATATATACATACTATAGTAATAATATATAAATAAGATATATACCTAAGGTAAATATAGGTATTGTGGTGTGTGGTGTATGATATGGAGAAGTAGGCATATATAATAGAAAGTAGGAATATATAGTAGTATATATATAAGGTATATAATAGTGAATATATATAATATATCATGAAATAGTGATAAGGATATAGTAAGGTAAGCTATGAATGTGGGTCGCTCGTCTAGGTGTGTGTGCCATAAAAGTGAACGTGGGTGTGTGGGGAGCCGCCGCCCGCGCGGTTTGGCGTGGGTTAGGGGGGGTGGGGGGGGGGGTTTTGGGGTTTGGGTTTGGTTTTTGCCGTGTTTTTGTGTGTGTTGTTGTGTCATAGTAATATGTGGTAATGTAGTGGTGTATGCTGTGTGTTACTGTGTGCTATGTAGGTAGTGGATGTGTGTGTGTTGTAGTGTGTGGTGTGTGTGTGTGTGTGTTGTGTGTGTGTAGTGTCGTAGTCGTGGTGTGTGTGTGGGTGGTGTGTGTGTGTGTGTGAGGTGCAATGATGATATATACTTAGGAATTAATTTACTATTAGTAGTCATAGTATATTTCATGAGTAGGCCTATGGGTTTATCTATTACAAGTATACTATACACCATATCCAAAGTGTGGTTTTGATGCTGTGGTGTTGTTTGCAGAAAGTGTGTGTGTGTGCTCGTCGCATGCCTGGTGTGTGTGTCTGATGTGTCGTGTCGTGCTCGTGTGTATATTTACATAAATAGTATCTTGCATTTAAAATTACAATATAGCCTATACAATTATACCTGTATCACAAACTATATACTTTCATCCGTCTGTGGTACCTTTTCAATGCACCAAGATCGTATATTAACTCATCATACTACTAACTATCTAAGTTGTTCTTGTATATTTCAGTATCCCATCCATTCAAAACTGACCTACACCTCACAAGTATTACTGCCTTATATATATATATTATTACAGCCCAAATTGTATATACCTCTAATATCCCACTTATGTGTATATATATCACTATATATATAAGTAATTACTTATATATACCTTGATATATGATATATGTTATATCTTATATGTATATATATATATGTATATCAGTCTAAATCCATTACTCACTAGCTACACTTCATAGTATCTCTCATGCTTTATTTATATATTATTGTGTATATATTATATTATATAGTACTATATTATACTATAATATTATATATATTATATATCGTAAACTACATATCATACATTAAATCGTTATGCGTCCGTAAGTGCATATATATATATTATATATCATATATTAATTCTATTCTATGATCTATTAGCTATACTTTATATTGTTATATTACTATAATTGTACTACCTATAAATATGTATATATATACTTGTATTACCATAATATGTATTCTGCACTATTAATGTATAAATTACAACTATGTATATGACATCTATATATATTACATCTAATAAATATATATAGAACATATATATATATGTATATAATATATGTAACTCCATTATACTTACTCCTGTAATACTATCAATACATATATTCAGATATACTTAGCATATATATACATATATATAATATTACTATTATATGTATTAAAAACTATATTACTATAATCTACTCCATATATATATACTATATACACACACACACACACACACACACAATATATATATATATATATATATTATATACGTATAATATTCTTCTGTACCTTATTATATTTATATTAATATACACTTCTAAAATTCTGACCACACATACCATACAATAAACATAACAATATCTGAGCTACACTATTTGACCATTACCAAATACCCCACATACATACATACACCTTAAAACTACATATACTAACCTCTCACGCTTACATGTACCATACTTTATATATATCATAACAATACCACACACACACACACACACCACCACACACACTAACACACCCACACACAACACAACACACACACACACATCACCACACACACACACACACACACAACACACACACATCACACACACACACATACACACATATATATATACACACTCACCACACAACACACACTCACACACACAACAAACCAGATATATACCATCTATATCTTAGATATTATATCACCTATGCTTATATATATTTATTTATATATATATAAATATACTCCGTGTGTGTGTGTGTGTGTGTGTGGTGTGTGTGTGTGTGTGTGTGTGTGTTGTGTGTGTGTGTGTGTGTGTGTGTGTCACCTAAACGCAAAAGAAACAATCATTTTTGTGTTTTTAGAATCAATTTTTAGAATTAAACCTCAAACACTAAACTAGAAAAAAAAAATCACAACTTTCTTCATGAATCTGAGCTAGCAAGCAAGACCTGACAATTTCGTCATTATAACTCGACGTTCTTCCCAGTCAAAATAATTGAAAAAATGACGTCGAAATGGTTTAATGAGATGTTTTCATTATCTTTGCAATAAATAAAGGGCGTGTTTTTCGTTTTAAAGATGTTTTGTCTTGTGCGTTGGACATGACGTGAATTTACGAAACTGATTACGGCATGCAAGCGGGAAAACAAGTGAAACCAATTAATTCTGTGCAAAAGGCTCATTTCATTACACGTACCGTCCCTTGAAGGAAAACAAAAAATATATAATTTGCCATGCTAGTTTGGTGCTTAAGTAAACAGTTCGAATACTGATATTGGTCTGTAAACTTCAGCGTTTACACGTATATAGAGGAGAACAATAATGATATGCAAGAGATATATATACAATACTTTTTAAATCTGTATTGCGCATAACGTAGCGCTGTGGTGGTGGTGGTGGGGGGGGGGGACTACCGGCAGGATTCGATAACAGAATAAAAGAAAATGAAAGAACGAAAACAAAGGTGATAAAGAAGAATAACAAAAAGCTGATAATGCCGATAACAGTGATAATTACACTTTTCTACATAGTATGAACAGCACAACCATAAGCTCTACTCGATTCGTGTAACACTGAGGATTAAAGACCCCATGAACAATAATATAAATCATGTATTGAGCATTGAACTTCACCGCATCACCTTATGGGGAAGACCGTTATGCTCGACAATGCAACAACACACACGCGCGAGCGCACGCGAGAGAGAGAGAGAGAGAAGAGAGAGAGAGAGAGAGAGAGAGAGAAGAGAGAGAGAGAGAGAGAGAGAGAGACCAGAGAGAGAGAGAGGAGAGAGAGAGAGGGAGAGAGAGAGAGAGAAGAGAGAGAGAAGAGAGAGAA
>NW_020870128.1:1008186-1018186 GCF_003789085.1 Penaeus vannamei | reverse complement strand
AGAGAAGAGAGAGAGAGAGAGGAGAGAGAGAGGAGAGGAAGAGAGAGGGAGAAGAGAGATAAGAGAGAGAAGAGTAGAGATACGACGAGAGAGAAGATAGAGGAGAGAGGAGAGAGAGATAGAGGAGAGAGAGGAGATGGAGAGAGAGAGAAGAAAGAGAGAGAGAGCAGAGAGAGGAGAGAGAGAGAGCAGAGAGAGAGAGAGAGAGAGAGAGAGAGAGAGAGAGAGAGAGAGAAAGGTGTTCCGAAAATATGCAAATAATTACTAAACACCATCATCTTCACCGACACTCGAGCTACATAGAATTAAAACCTCATGAAGTGAATCCAATTCTATATTTTACTTTAGAACCTTTTGCTTTTTTTTTTTTTTACCTTGTACTGCAATTAGCTCTTGCCTTGTACGGGTGTGTGTAAATGATAAACAAAAGTCTAGCTACAACTCAGGCCACCTATTGGTTGTGTTAACTTCATCGTTGGGAAATGTTAGAGCGAAGCCAAGCATTATTTTCCGCCACGTGTAACGGGTCATACTGCCAAACACAGTAACATAACGGAATGGGAGAAGACAAAAATGGCATCCCATGACGTGTTAAAAGTGATGGTACTTTTATGGTGTACTATCATAACTATGTGTTCTCTCTTTTGCTCTATAGCTTTAAACTTGCGCTATGTGTGAGTATACTTACACACACACACACAAATATATAAATATATATATATATATATATATATTATATATATATATAGTTATACTGGTGATATACATATATGTATCAACATACGTATATATGTAACTGTATGTGTGTGTGAGTGCAACGCAACTGAATAGATCTGATAATGGCAATATCATATTTCACATTTTATTTTAGCTTCTTATGCCACACACTTCCCACATTCCGAACCGCCGGGAACGTCGATTCCCCGGAAGGCGCGCCACCGCCGCCAAAGAGCGCAAACAAAACACATGCACCGCGACCCGGATGAAGGTCCGCCACAGCTCCAGCCAATCGGTGATATCGTGAGATTTTTTTTATCTCTTTTTCTTCTTTTTAGCGTTTTTCCTTTGTTTCTTTTTTATAATGGAAAGAACCCGAGGGAAGGGGGGAAGGGGAGTAGTTCTTTCCTGCTAAATCATGACGACCGTTGCCTATAAAACCCAGCATGGATCAGAAGCTATCGCACAAAATGACAAAATTCGCTGCAACACGCAAGGTTCAGAAAATAAAACGAAAATAAAAAATAAGAAAAGGAAATAAAAAGAAAAAAAGAAAGAGAGAGAGAAAAAAAGGGAGAATCCATTTATCATATACACAGAACTTATACCTCCTTCCCCCATTCACATCCTCCCCTCCCGCTTCCCTACCTCCTTCCCTTCCTCCCTCCCTTAAACCCCTACCCCCCCTCTATCCTTACCCACCCCTCCCTCCTCCCATTCTGACTACTATTGTTATTTTTTCCCCTTTCTTATTTTCGCTCCCATAATTCCTTCTCTCCACGCGAGAAGGATATCGACCGAACACTTTACGAAAATTGAACATCAACTCGAAATCGCCGCCGACGCCGCGACCCGTGACTTCCCTCGTAATGGAGATGGACGCAAGGAATGACTCTATTAAAAAAAGAGGGAAGAGAGAGGGAGAGAGAGAAAGAAAGAGAGAAACAGAGAGAGAAAAGAGAGAGGGAGTGAGAAAAGAGAGAGAGAAGAGAGAGGAAGTTAAACAAGAGAGAGAGAAGAGAAGAGAAGAGAGAGAGAAATAGAGATTAAGAAGAAAAGAGAAGAGAATATGGAAAAAAAGGACAGTAGCAAAAAGAAAGAAAATTCTATATGTCAATGGGATTTTTCTTTCTTTTCGTACACACCTCCCAATATTTCTAGCCTAATAAAGGATATTAACACCTCTGCAGCATTATTGGAGAAGTCTTGAGATTATCGAACGCGTTCTCTTAAATGATATAACAACATAGAGGCAAACGAAATAAAAAGGAATAGAATTTCTGAAAAAAGAAAAGGATAAATTAAATCAATGAATAATCTTTTTTCTCTCACAACTCTTTATCTCTTTCTTCCCCTCTTCTCCCCGCTATTCCTCCCTCTCTACATTTATCCTCCCCTTCCTTCATTCCTTTCTTTCTTCCTCCCATCCCATCCTCCCTCCCTTCTTCCCTTCCCCCCTTCCTCACTCTTTCCCCTTTCTTCTCCTCTCTTCCTATTTCGTTCCCTCCCTCCCTCTCTCTCTCTTCACCATGACCGGTCTTCTCGGAACAGATTTTCGCCGCTCGGATTTCAATTTGACATTATAGCCAACTCCATCGGCCGTACCTTTGCATAAGACTCACAAAAAATAATGACAATATCAATAACGCAGCCACGACATCTAGGCGACATGACGGCATAAGGTAATGCCACATGCGATCTATTCTTGTGTTACGTGACAGTCGCACACGCAAACGCACTCACACTCTCGCACACATACACACAAAGCACATAAACTCTTGCGAATACACGCAAAGACATTCGTGTGCATACACATATATGTACATACACACATACATACATACATACATACGATAATACATGTGTGTATATATGTATATGTATATATTACATGTGTGTGTGTGTGTGTGTGTGTGTGTGTGTGTGTGTGTGTGTGTGTGTGTGTGTGTGTGTGTGCGTGCGCGCGCGCCACATGTGTGCTCGCACGCATGCATATATCAGTGTATATGCTTTATAGAAAGATAGAAATCTATAGACAGATATAGACAACTGAAGAGATAGATACACACAGACAATATCTATGAACACACCTATAACCGCCAGAAGGAATGAGACCCCGGCACGCACATACGCACGCACACACTTGTAGCATAATCGAAGGCTAAGGGAACAACGGCAAGGATAATCTTGTCACCAAGGTCATGCTAAGCCAATCCACAGAACAAAAAAAAAGAAAAAAAAAAGGAAAAAAGAAAAAAGAAAAAAGAGGGAAGAAAAAAAAGGACAGAATTAGCACACGACTGTAATGTGTAAGAGTCACGTTGTTTTAATACTGTAATGTTGGTTGAGTGATATGATTCATCCGCTGTTTTTTTCTGGTTGTTGGGAATGTTTGCGGGTTTGTGTCTGTTTGTTTGTGTGATTGTTTGCTCTTTGTTTATTTGTGCGTGTGAGGTCCCTGCGTGCGCGTGTGAGTGCGTGTGTCATTATGTAAATATACATATACAACTTCGAGTCATCCATCGCAAGAGCTCTTAACGCACTCTGTCGGAGGATTGTAAAACACACCGCATAAAGAAGTGGTTATATGAAAAAATTTGATTAATTAAGAAAGAGAGGTACTGATAGAAAGATAGAGAGAAAAAGGGAAGACCAGAAGAGACGGAGAAAGAGAGAGAGAGAGAGAGAGAGAGAGAGAGAGAGAGAGAGAGAGAGAGAGAGGAGAGAGAGAGAGAGAGAGAGAGAGAGAGAGAGAGAGAGAGAGAGAGAGAGAGGAGAGAGAGAGAGAAGAGAGAGAGAGAGAGAGAGAGAGAGAGAGAGAGAGAGAGAGAGAGAGAGAGAGAGAGAGAGAGAGAGAGAGAGAGAGAGAGAGAGAGAGAGAGAAGAGAAGAAGGAGAGAGAGAGAGGAAGGAGGAAGGAAAGAGAGAGAGAGAGAGAGAGGAGGAGGAGAGAGAGAGAGAGAGAGAGAGAGAGAGAGAGAGAGAGAGAGAGAGAGAGAGAGAGAGAGAGAGAGGAGAGAGAAGAGAGAGATAAAACGCGGAGACAAAGAGGACAAGACATTCGCTCCCTTATCTATCCATCTCGGCAATGCGGATTGACAGCCACATGCATGCAATGAATTCGACCTTTACGGCTTGCAATTGTCCCGTTGTGCATCATTGCAGTAACAAAGTCGCCCCCGCCCCGCTGCGTGAGTCGGGGACCCGCCGTCCTCGCTCCCCAATCCCTAATCCGCGCATGAGAGCAACGGACAAGTGCCAAGCAGCGACTCCGAGGCCGAGGTCCGGGGAGGAGGAGGAGAGCCTCCGACGCGGCATCTTGGAGGCGGCGGTTGGAACGTCTTACAGAAATCTGTCTTTTTTTAATCATCTTATTAATTTCATAAATTTACCAATTTCTTATCAAGGTCATATATACTTTTTTCTTTTTTAGTCATTTCATTTTTTTTAGGCGTCTTATTTCGTTTTTTCTATATACACGAACTTTTATTTTTGTCATGTCTGCTATCTTATTCCTTTTATTTTCAATCTTGCTTTTATTGTGCTTATATTTAGTTACCGTATTTTTTATTTTTTAGATTTACCTCTGATCATCTTTATCATTCATCTACTTTTTGTATGTGTGAACAGTGTTTTTCTGTCGGTATGTGTATGTAAGGCATTGTGTATATTTGTATGTATATATGTATCTACTGTATATGTGATTATTTTTTCAGTTGTACATGCAAATGCAAGCATCTGTATATGAGTACTGTTTGTATACATGTATCCACTTGTAAACAAACAATGAGCATTTTTAAAGTATGCGCACGTCTCTCTCTATGTATATTCGTATATATGCATACACACGGACAGCATACATGAGTACACATCTAATCACGCATACATGTGTGTATCTCTAATGTACCTGTGTATACGCCTTGTATGACAGCTTCTCTTGCTTACTGACCAGTCTCCCTATGTCTACATTTTGATACAGGCAGAGTTCTATGAATACCTTTCCTGTCGACGATAACCATACTATCCATATGGACTGCATGTTTGTCTAATACTAATACTACTTTATATTGCCCCAGTGATGTATCTCTTCAATATACTAACATTTTATCCCTAGCAATTAACAGTGTTTTTATATGCTGACTACAGATTGGAAGAATCACACCGATACACTCACAGACAGACACTAGCACAGGGTACAGTATCAACAACGTCTTTTATGTATCTGTCATGACTAGAATTATTTTCATCTCTTGCTTCGGGTTGTCACCTCGTATTTAGGGTCTGGAGTCCCTTATTTTTCATCATTTCGTAATTCTTTTACTTTGTCTGCCTGTCTGCCTCTGCATTTCACTGTCTCTGTTTCTGAATCTATGTCTCTCTTTCTCTCTATCTATCCATCTATCATTCTATCTATCAATCTAGCTAGCTATCTATCTATAAAAATTTAAACATATATAAATATAAATAAACAAATAAATAAATATGTAAAAAAAAAAAAAAAAAAAAAAATATATATATATATATATATATAATATATATATTTATTTATATTATTATATATGTATATATATATATAATATATAATATATATATATTATATGTATGTATTACATAAATAAATAAATAAATAAATAAATAAATAAATAAAATGTATATATATATATATATAATATATATATATATATATATATATATATATATATATATATTATATATGTATGTATATATAAATAAATAAATAAATAAATAATGTATATATAAATATATATATATATATATATATATATATATATATATATATATATATATATATATATATATATATATATATACATTCTCGCTCCTACTCTCCCTTTAACCTATTCAAAACACCTTTTCTTTTCTTTAACACATTCAGACCAGCCGCCCCCGCACCCGCCCTGGCTTCCTGACATCGACCCTCCTTACCGCCTTCCTTCCTTCCTACTCATTCTTCCAGCGCCTCCTCCTCCTCCCTCCTCCACGCTCTTCCTCCACTTACCCCATCTTCTACTCCTCTCCCCTCCATCTCCTCTTTTTCGTCCTCCCTTTTCTTCTTCGTTTCCTTCTCCTTCTCCGTCTCCCCCTCCTTCCAACCTCCACTACTCTCCCTCCCTTTCTATTCTCCCCCTCCTCCCTCCCTCCCCCTTCTACTCCCTCTCCCTCCCTCCCTTCTCTCCCCTCCTCCTTCTTCCTTCTCCTTCCTCCCCTTTCCCCCTCCCCCACCTCTTTCTCCTCCTCCACCTCCCCTTCCTGCCCCCCTTCCCCCCACGCCATTACCCAGAGTGAGGTGGCGCTTCAGCCCGTGTCACAAACAACACAATTCGGCGCCGGAGACGAGGCGACCCGACGCGACGCCCCAAAGCCTCGGCATAACATCAAAATAGGGAACGATAAGCCCTCACCTCTACCGCGTGGGGATGTGAAGTCGCTTTACAATTACGTACACGAACACACACGCACACTAACACAAAAAAAAAAACACACACACACGCAAACATTTAACCAAACACACACAAAAACACACACAAACATTTAACCAAGCGCACATACAAACATACAACATACCATACACGTACTCACAAACACACATGCATGTGTGTGTCGTGTTTATACAATTTGCACAGAAAATCATCGCACATTACCTTTGCGTGTGGGGATACTGTCAAACACACATGCATCACATAGTGTACACCCACATCCACCTCATCGTGTGTGTCCGTGTTTATACAATTCACGGCCATGCACAGAGTCCGCTTCCAGCAAATCATCGCATTAGAGAGAGATTAAGTCCGTGTGATGGACGAGGACGAGTTTGTCTTCCTCAAGTCTTAATAATTGAAGAAAAGACAAAGTTCACGTGTCGTTCGGCGAGGGCGGGGGCTCCGCGCGGCTCCATTTCTTTCGGTTTGGAGGCGATGGTGGTGGTGATGATGATAATGATGATGATGGCGGTGATAGTGATGATGGTGATATTGATGGCGATGATGATAATGGTGGTAATGGTGATGATGATGGTGAGGAAACTGGAATATCGGGAATGGTCACGGTGATGGTAAAAATGGTAGTGGTGAGTGATAATGATAACAGCGATGACACTGATAATACCGGTGATGAAAATGAAGACTAATGATGATAACAAATACAAATATAAATACTGAAAAGCTTATCAACAGAAGCATTAGTAATAACACACACCACAGTGCAACAGAAAGAAAGAAAACAACACCTACACATATAAAGACACAACGATAATCACTCCACACAGATATTCCAACGAGCGACCCCCATAAATCACGGATTTCCTTTCACACCATAAAACCCAACAGCTGATTCGTACTCAACCGACGCCAAGCGAAACGACGAAACAAAGACACGACAGAAAACATAATGACAACGGGAGAGGCGACCCACGACGACGGGGATTTTGACATTGCTCTACACGAAGGCAGACCATCGGCGCGTTTCCCTTCTCCTTCTCTGTTTGCTCTCTGCTTGTGCTTCTTGTCTCTCTTTCGTCGCTGAGGGCCACCGGGTGCAAGCAGAGATAAGGAGAGGAGAGAGGGAGAGGGAGGAGAGGGAGGGAGGGAGGGAGGGAGGAGAGGGAGGGAGAGAGAGGGAGAGAGAGAGAGAGAGAGAGAGAGAGAGAGAGAGAGAGAGAGAGAGAGAGAGAGAGAGAGAGAGAGAGAGAGAGAGAGAAGAGAGAGAGAGAGAGAGAGAGAGAAACAGAAACGAGAAAGGGAACCCAAAAAACACACACAAGACAGATAAAGAGAGAGACAGACATCCACAGAAAGACTGAATCATACCAACAATTAGATTACAGGTGAAAATCAACAAACAAATCTCCCACCCACAATGGGCGGCCGGCGTTCGAATGGGCGGTCCGTCGTCTGCCGTGTCACGCCCACAAAGACGACAAGCTGGATTTGCTATATATAGACTTCCAGATGCGGCAGCTCGGCCTCACCATGACAAAAGCATCTGGACGGACCCGACGCCCCAAAAGGAAGGCGGGGACCTCGCGAGGACAGCGCCCGTTTGTCGCACCTCGCTCGCTCGTCCGCTTTCTTGTTCTCCGTCGCTTCTTGTTCTTTTTTTTCTTCTTTCTTATTCTTACTTTGTTCTTGTTCTTTCTTGTTATTCATAATTTATTCTTGTTCTTTTTTATTCTTACCTCTGATTTTGTTTTTGTTCTTTTCTTTTTATCTTGATCTTTCTTTTTATTCTTATATCTTTTTGTTCTTGTTCTCGTTTTTTATCTTCTTTCTTATTCTTATTTTGTTCTTACTCTTTCTTATTCTTAGTTTCTTCTTGGTCATAAACACACATACGCACACAAACACACAAATAGACAACAAACAGACACAAACAAATACACGCCCACGGAGAGAAATAAAGTACACGAGAAAAGAAACCATATAATCAAAACTTTTCTCTGTGAAAAAAAAGAAAAAAAAAAAGAAAAAAAAAACGAACTCAAACAAATCTGTTCCATAAAGTTTAAGTTCGTGTTTTTAAAATCCGGTTTCATATATCAGCGATAATATTAACGGTTCTATCGCACTCACACTGAGAGACAAGTGCGTGCTCGGACTACACAGCGCAAGCAAAACCTTTCTTGATATATAATAATGGTAACAGTAATATTAATAATAATAAAAACAACAATGATACTGCTAAGACTTCTACTCTACTACTAATAATAATGATGATAAAAAAATAAAAATGATAATAATTACAATAATGATAATGATGAAAATGATAACAATGATGAGATAAAGATGATGATGATGATGTGATGATACTGATGATGATAATGTGATAATGATAATGATAGTGATAGAGATGATGATAATGATAGTGATAGAAATGATGATGATGATGATGACGATAATAACAACCACATAATAACACGGATAATAATGTTGATGATGATAATAATATTGACAACAATAATCATGATGATGATAATAATAATAATTATTATCATTATTATTATTATTAATATTATCATTATTATTAATAATAATATTATCATCATTATTATCATTATCACTATCATAACAAGAACAACCATAATATTATCAACAATAAAACGATAACTATAATGATTATCATGACCACGATAATGATTTCAATATCAATAATAAAGACTGTAAATCTTTATTACATTGAAAAAGTCATATACACGTAGGAGTTACATATAGACCAGTGTACATATATTTATCTAAATATGTAAATACACCTTGTCATTTTTGCCTAATTTGCATATGTCTAGTAAGATTAAAGGTGAAGGAACTCTGAATCTTCACGAGCGCATGTTCTGTGAATGAGTAATATATGCAAAGCTGGTTCTAAAAAGAATTCAAGTATAGTAATGATGGTGGTAGCAGCGGTATAGCAGCACTTGCACACATACACACACACAGGCACACGCACACACGAAGATATATACACACATACACACTCACAAGCACACACGCACACACACACACACATATTTGTGTGTGTGTGTGTGTGTGTGTGTGTGTGTGTGTGTGTGTGTGTGTGTGTGTGTGTGTGTGTGTGTGTGTGTGTGTGTGTGTGTGTGTGTGTGTGTGTGTATGCTCAATCAGCAGTGGTATCAGGTAATACTGCTTCTGATTATATTTATAATAACTATAGGCTAATGATAAGGATAATAATAATAACGATAATCGATATCAATATCAATAATATTAATAATATTAATCATATCAATCAATATGATAATGATAATAATAATAAATATGATGGCAATGATAATAATAGTAATAATAACAATAACAACAAGAATAAGAACAGCAACAATAATAACAATAACAAGAATAAGAACAGCAACAATAATAATAATAACAATAATAATAACAATATCAATAATAATAGTAATAATAATAATAATAATAATAATAATAATAATAATATAATAATAATAATAATAAATAAAATAATAATAATAATAATAATAATAATAATAATAACAACAACAATAACAAAACAGGAGGTCCTCCCCTTCGTCAACAATGGACGGGCGGCGAGTCGGCGACACAGAATCAGCATTCATAACTTGATTCTAGTTTGTGAAGCCTCTAATTTCTCCCCGGGATGACTCAGCATCATCGAGAGAGGTGTCGAGAGGAAAGGGGGAGAGGAGGGGGGGGGGAAGGTGGCGTTGGATAGGAGAGGAATGATGGGGCGGAGAGGGAATGAGGGAGGAGGTGGAAGAAGGAAGAAAGGGAAACGGG
>NW_020870128.1:995686-998186 GCF_003789085.1 Penaeus vannamei | reverse complement strand
TTTCCCCCATTAAGGAAGGAGACAGAAAGAAAGAAAAGAAAAATCATGCTTGTCTCACTCTTCCATTAATGACACTATCAATTATATTTCATTATTCCGGGTTTCATTACAGTGAGGACGCCTGTTAATTCCCTATTTGCCTCGAACAACGTCACTCTCGCCAAAAAACAAACTCATCATTTAATGCCTTATATGAACCAAACGTTATCTCGACGTGCATGTACCGCCAAGACGCAATCATGATGTATACTGTTTTTTTATTTCTTTAATTTATATATATATATATTTTTTTTATTATCATTTATTTTTTATACATGTCATTTTTTCAAGAGGTTGGTGGTGACACAAAATTTTTCCCCTTGAGTGTCGAGTAATGTTATGTCTCGGGGTATTATGAAAGCAGATTGATAATTCGCTGATGGGGGTTTATGTATGTGTGTAATAGGACGTAGACATGCGTGCACACATACACAAACGCGCGCGCAACACAACGCACACACATCCTAATACACAAAAGTCGAAACAGAGAAAAAATATCTAAGCCAATCTCAAACTGTTGTCCTTCCAGTGACATTCTGATTTGAATATCTCGATATGAAACTCGCACAAAGGATGATTCGTGCATGTGGGAAATCTTGCTAAGCATACGGAATATGAGATGAGGTTTAGTTATATTCCCATTCCCGTCAAACATTCTGGAATTTCAATTAGCGGCAGGCATGGAAACCAGGACACAATATTCCCAAACAACAATAAACGAAGTAATAGCACGCATTCAATAGATTCAAATCTTACAATCAATAATAACACGTAAAATAGCACTTGGAATTTTCTTAAGATCAGACAACAGCTAAAATAAAACAGGCTTTAGAGACCTTCTCAGCTCCTACATCTCCACCAAACACCAATATCAAGGCCGCTGATGCTAAGGGCGCTATCTAATGATCGACCAATTTAGGCTCTATCGTCGAGGATGCTAATGGGAGTAATTAACGTGGCATCATTAGCATAAACACGAAGAGCATTATCCGGCTCAAGTATCAGTGTGTAAATAAGAAATGGAGGTGGTCCCAATACATTTTCCTGTGGAACCCCGGAAAAAAAAAGCTTTAAGAGATCTGAAAACAGGATATATTCACCTAAAACTTTCCAAACGTATGGTAAAAATTGTCAAAAGATTCGCCTATATTATTATTTTTTGTGTTCCGAATCATCCCGAGTACAGATTCAGTCGATACCATTGATAAACGAATATAATGGGCTAATTATATTCATCTACGATCTTAGTAAATGAAAATAATTAAAATAAAGATAAAAAGAAGACAGAAAACGAAGGAAGCACCTGTTCCAAGACGTTAACAATTGCTAAATCAACATTAAGGAAAACGACCAGAGCATTTTCCAGTCACTTGCATGCTTGACGTGCAATCGTCCATATATCTTAGATAAGATAGAAAATATAGAGATAAGCCGGTATCCCACCGAGAAGACTGCAATATCTCTTATGCATAAGAGGTTTAAGTCAGCGTGTCTCCGATACGAAAGCCAAGACCCTGATCATTAAATATACCACAAAAGCCGTTAATTTAGTGTGTTCTGCAAATGTTTGTGAAGGGGAGAGATGGTGGCTAGAAAGAACGAGAAAGAAAAAAGATACAAAATGACAGAAAGTGGGAGCAAGAAAGAGAAAGAGAGAAAGAAGAGATAGATAGAGAGAAAGAGAGAGAGAGAGAGAGAGAGAGAGAGAGAGAGAGAGAGAGAGAGAGAGAGAGAGAGAGAGAGAGAGAGAGAGAGAGAGAGAGAGAGGAAGAGAGAGAAAAAAAAGAGAAAGACACAAAACACATGAGAGATAGAGAATAAGGGAAAGTAAAGCACAAAATGAAATCACACACACAAGAGAGAACAACAGAGACCCACAGAACACCAACCCCCTCACTCTCCCCACCCCAGCACCATCACAGACAGCCCCCTCTTCTCCTCCCTCCCTCCTCTCCCGACACCGCGTCTCTTCGACCTACAGTAATTTACGGGTGTTATTTATCGCAACTCACATGGTCAATTACTCAACTCTAGTTCAGGGAAAGTGTCGCAGCTCATGACGCAGGGAGGGAGAGGGAGAGGGAGAGAGACGGAGTGAGGGAGGAAGGGGGTAGGTGAGTGAGTGAGTGTGTGTGTGTGTTGAGGAGAGAGAGAGAGAGAGAGAGAGAGAGAGAGAGAGAGAGAGAGAGAGAGAGAGAGAGAGAGAGAGAGAGAGAGAGAGAGAGAGAGAGAGAGAAGAGAGAGAACCGGAGTGAAAAAAGTGTCTAACAAACACACAAAAAACAAACAACAACAAAAAAGACAGTTCCAAAAAATTGCAAAATTTCATGAATGTGATCGTTTACCCTTGACATATTTCCACAGCATGATGTGAATTATTTTCGCAAAAGAAAGTAAAAAAAAGGCAAATAAATGTGCTTAAAAATGACCAAATGATATATTGCGTGAACGTGACACAATT
>NW_020870128.1:973186-975686 GCF_003789085.1 Penaeus vannamei | reverse complement strand
TCTCTCCTCACCTTCCTCTCTCTTTTCCCCGCCCTCACCTTCCCCTCTTCTCCTCTCTCCCCTCTCTTTTCCCGTCCCTCCTTTTCCTCTTCCCCATCCCACGCCTTTTCCCATCCTTTCCCCTCCTCACCTTCCCTCTCTCCTCTCTTCCCTATCCCCACATTCCCCTCTCCCCCCTCCTCCCCTCCCTTCCCACTCTCCTTCCCCTCCTCTTCCCTCTCTCCTTTCCCCTCCCCTTTCCCACTCTCCTTCCCCCCTCCCCTTCCTCTTTCCCTCCCCTTCCCACTCTCCTTCCCCCTTCCCACTCTCCTTCCCTCCCCTTCCCACTCTCCTCTCCCGTCCCTCTTCTCCCTCTTCTCCCCCCCCCCCGCACACCGGCTTCTATAAACGCAATGAAGCGAACAGCAGAGGGCGAAGAACGAGGCAAAACCCGATCTCATTCTACTAATTAAATGATCAACCAAATATAGATATTCGAGAGAAGGGAGAGAGGGAAAGAAGAAGGAGAGAAAAGGGGCAAAGGGGTTGATTAGGGAGAGGAAGAAGAAAAGGGGAAAAATGGAGAAAGGAGGAGGGAATAAGAGTGGGGTAGGAAGAGGAAAGTATGGAAATGGATGGAAATAGGGGGAGAAGAGAGTTGAGAGTGAGAAGCAATAAAACCAACAATAAAAGAACAAACAACTGTTACAGATAGGTAAATAAACTATATATATATATATATATATATATATACATACATAAATATATATATATATATATATATAAATAAATATATATATATATATATATATATATATATATATATAATATGACAAAGAAGAAAAAAAACTACACAAAACAACCCCGCCCCATAATAAAAAATTGAAAAAAAAAAAAAAAAAAAAAAAGAAAAAGAAACGGCAGTTCATATCCAATCCCAAACTTTGCCAATCGCGAGGCCGCTGCCGCTCCTGACGCCCCAGAGACCGTGGCAGCGTCAGGAGCTCTCTCTCTACGCCCTTGATGAGTAACGCATGGGCCGTGAGGTCTCGCTGGTGATGAATGACGACGCTGAGGTGATGGTGGGCTGTGGGCGTCGTTTATACAGCTTCTGGTGGGCGGGCAATCCACAGCTTTGCTTGCTATTGGATGCCAAAGTTGATGAGACAAGAAGAGAGAAAGAAGAAAAACAGAAAGAAAGAGAAAGAAAAAAAATGTTGAAGAGGGAAACGGGAGGGTTGAGAGAGAGAGAGAGAGAGAGAGAGAGAGAGAGAGAGAGAGAGAGAGAGAGAGAGAGAGAGAGAGAGAGAGAGAGAGAGAGAGAGAGAGAGAGAGAGAGAGAGAGAGAGAGGAAAGGCGCCGTAGATAGATGAAAACTAGATAAGAGATCAATGGACGGATAGATAAGCAGATGTGAGAGTTAAGGATAGATAGAAAGAAAGAGAGAGAGAGAGAGAGAGAGAGAGAGAGAGAGAGAGAGAGAGAGAGAGAGAGAGAGAGAGAGAGAGAGAGAGAGAGAGAGAGAGAGAGAGAGAGAGAGAGAGAGAGAGAAGAGAGAGAGAGAGAGAGAGAGAGAGAGAGAGAGAGACCGACCGCCGGACCGACCGCCAACCAGCTTAGCCGCCGGTATCAAAAACTCAAACGTCATTTTCACATCGCTATGAATCCCATAAGGTACGAAGACGTCTAGTCAAGCTAACTTTCCATAAAAAAAAAAAAAAAAAAAAAAAATCGACGCTTATATTACCGTGCGCCGATCGACTTCAAATTAAATAAAGGACAAATACGACCATAAAGAAATGATAATAAAAAAAACGTAACAAACAGTAATATTGTTGCAAAATTGGTGATAATGAATGAAACAAAAACTGGAGAAGACGTTGCTAAATCTTACCTTGATAAGACGATGACGTAATCAAGACGCTCCCTCTCTTCTTTACTTTTCGTATGTCTTTTTAAATTAATTTTACTCTTGTTATATTTTCTTCTTGACACTTTAATTAGGTATGTGTAATATTCCACTTATTAATTACCAAACACTTTCAAAGCTCACAGAAAAAAGATCATTACTTTTACTTTTATTATTTCTTATTTTCAAAGACAATATTTGTCGTGTTAAAAAGCATATGATAGAGAATTATCTAAAAAGATTAAACTGTCTTTCAAAACCGTGAAATTCCAACGGGGCTCAAGAAATGACAAAAGGTTCTTTCCAATATTTTCGTACTTTTCATATGATTTGCACCTACATAAATATGTATCAGTACTCACAGAGTGATCACTTGTCAAAAGAAAAAACGAATTCTCTTATTTCTTTCGCCTTAGGGACGCAAAAAGGAAAATATTTGCTCCTTGAGTTATTCAAAGGCGACAAGAAGCCTTCGCAACCCTTCCTCTGTCACACGTTAAATAATCAAGGTTCGTCTCACGGAATCTCTGATCTTCACAGCTTTCCTGTTCTTTAAATTATTCACACTTCCGCCTTGACGTTCTCTGCTCTGACGCTGGCGGCTCACACTTG
>NW_020870128.1:948186-950686 GCF_003789085.1 Penaeus vannamei | reverse complement strand
AAAAGTTGTATATGTAAGCCATGTAATAAGGCATTATAGAAAGGACAAAGGGCGAGTTATAAATGCTCAACCAAAGAAGTGAAGGGTGAAGCGAGAGAGATAGATAGAAATAGATAGAGAGAGAGAGAAAGAGAGAGTGAGAGTGAGTGTGAATGTGTGCGAGTGCGAATGCGAGTGCGAGTGTGAGTGTGTGCGAGTGTGAGTGTGTGTGCGAGTGTGAGTGTGAGTGTGTGCGAGTGTGAGTTTGTGGGCGAGTGTGAGTGTTTGTGCGAGTGTGAATGTGTGTAAATCATTCAAATTTCCGACGTGAAAATTCAAATAAAAATTCAGCACAAAACCGGAATTTAAGCAATCATAATAATGATTATCATTATCATCATATTTTTCCATGTTCAAAATTGCTGGGCACAAGTCAGGGATAAATTTTAAATGCAAATGAAAAAAAGGTAAAAAAAACATCCATTTTGCAAAAGTGACTTGAGCCGTCATTCTTCTCACAAATATATGTTTTTTTCTCTCGAGTTCTTTCGAGATAATGTCGGAGTGGCAGACAAAAGAGCACAATGCATCGCGCTTGCTTTCAACACTTTGCAAAATCACTCACCAAATTGACGCTGTCGTTTCGGAGTAATAACGATGATGGTGGTGATAATAAATAGACATAAAGGACAATAATGCTAATGATAACGACAACAATGACTAAGGCAAAAATGATAATGATATTGGTGATGGTGGAGGAGATCATAACGATAATAATGACATAACAATAATAATAATATTAGTAATGACAATTACAATAATTATATTAGAATAATAATAATGATGATAATGATAATAATAACATTGTTAATAATGATAATAATAATAATGTTAATAATGATAATAACAACAACAACAATAATGATAATAATGTCAATAGAGATGATGACCCAAAAACGATAAAGCTGAAACTTTCCTAAAAATAACGAACAACTCATATGCCAAAAGACGAACAAAAAAATGCAATAAGAAATAATAAAAAGTACTGACGTCGTCCGGGTCAAGTCAGGTCGCCTCGCCCACTGACCAGAACTTCAAAAAGACGCTTCATGGAAAGTCAAAGGTGACGAATTCATGTGCTGTGGGGGTTTTGATCAACAAAAGAGGGCTTGGTGAGAATGATGGTTAATCATAATATTTTTTGTGATGATGGTGGCAACAATAACAAAAATTGACCAAAAAAACGATAATAGCGATAATGACAGCAAAATTGTCATCATCAGCAGCAACAACAAAAACAACAACAGCGCCACCAAAAAACAATAAAACAAATACAACACAACAAACAAGACAAAAACAGCAAAAACAGACGACCCACAGCTGCCGCCCACATAGGCCTGCGCAAAAGCCACCTGCATCACCCCCCCCCTCCCTCCCTCTCTTCCTTTTCCACGAAACCCCGTTCGCCTGATGCTGCCGTTCTTCATCCCGAGACGTAATGGCACCTCGTTGCATTATGGCAAGAACGGATGAGCATAATCTGGACGTCTTCTTTTTCTGACGTCTCTGTGGCAAATACGTCGACGTCAAACCCGCTCTGGGAATCCGACGCCCATCTTTCTCGTTCTTGAGCTATTTGTCCAATCTGTTTGGGGGATTCTCTCTCTCTCTCTCTCTCTCTCTCTCTCTCTCTCTCTCTCTCTCTCTCTCTCTCTCTCTCTCTCTCTCTCTCTCTCTCTCTCTCTCTCTCTTTTTTTTTTTTTTTGGGGGGGGGGGGGTTTGCTCGGTGGCAGTTAGACGGTGACGTGGAACGTATTGATGATGATGATGATGATGATGATGATGATGATAATTACAGTAGTATTGACAACAGCGGGGTTGAAATCGATCGATCGAATAAATTGCAATTGTCATAAATATCATATGATGGTAACGGTGATGATGATATTGACTGATGATAATTGATGATGATGAATGAGTGGTGATGATCATGATGGTGATGATGAGGACAACGATGATGGTATTAATCACTACCATAAATTTTATTCCAATCATCATCGCTTTTAATCATGATCACAATTACCTATTGATGCTACGAGTCTACCTCCGATATTCCATTCCCTCCCAATACCTCATCATCTCCATTCCTCCTCGAGCCCCTCCCTCTCCCTCTTCCTCCTCCTCCTATTCCCCCTTCCATTTTTTTTTTACCCTCCTCCCCTCTGCCCCCTTTCTTCTTCTTCGAAAATCCTCTTGAGCCACTTTTCCCCCATCCTGTTTTCATCGCTCGAGCCTTTCCTCCCTTATCGCAAATCAGGCAACGGCGCTCACTCAGTCAAGAAGCCTGCTTTGTCTTGGCCGGAAGGGAAGGTTCGGCTGCTCGTTATTGCGTTAAAATTGTGATCGTAGCGAAGGGGTTCGTCATGCTGCTATAATGACAATGGTGGTGATGATGGTCATGGTATGCGCAGTACTAGTAGTTGTTAGAACAGTAACACTACAATATTTATAAAAATAATAA
>NW_020870128.1:940686-945686 GCF_003789085.1 Penaeus vannamei | reverse complement strand
TATATATATATATATATATATATATATATATATATATATATATATATATATATATATATATATATATATATATATATAATATATATATATATATATATATATATATATATATATATATATATATATATATAGTATATATATATATATATATATATATAATATATATATATATATATATATATATATATATACTAATACATGTACACAGATAGATAGATATAGATGTTGATATGTATCCGCAGAAAGGCAAAGTAAAGGGAAGGAGAGGTTATGCGTGAATAAGGATGAAAATCATCACGATTTTATGACGGGAAACATATGTTCAGTGGGGGGGAGGGGGGGGCACCAAGACTGACGATGAAAGAGACGATGCAGGAGAAGGGAGAAGACCTACTTCTGCCTTCCACGACGTTTGATTGATAAAAAAAAACAGGTAATAATGCACAAGACACGACTAGAAGAGGGAAAAGGCATGGAGGAAGATGAAGAAGACGGAGAACGAAATGAAGAAGACAAAGAAAGGGAAAAGGATGTAAAAGGAAACGAAAAAGAAAACAAGTAGTGGTGATGATGATGACAATGACAGAAGATGATGATGATGATGAAGGAGAAGCACCGGTAGTGAAAGAAATGGAGGGAATGGTGGACCTAGCAGTAGCAATAGTAATAGAAGACGATGAAGAGAAAAAAGAAACAGAAGATGAAAAAGGAGACAAAGAAGAAATGGGAGGCGAAGAATTCAAAGAAGAATGATGAGAAGAAAAAGAATAAAAACAAGAAAAAATGAAGGGGAGAAGTAAAAGAAGAAGAAAAAGGAGAAATTCATAGTCATATCATCCTCATCCTCAGCAGCAGCAGTATTAGTAGTACTATCAGAAATATAAGACGAAGAAGAGAAAGAGAGAGAAGAGAGAGCGGGAGAGATGGAAGTTAAAAAGAAAGATGTCCTCATCTTGGAGATCGATGCCCGCGTTTACAGTTGACAGTTCCAGAATTACAAGGGAATTAGAGACTGGCCGAAGGACGCGCTTGCCAAGATCTCCCGAAGTCAGTCTCCCGATGCCCAGGGCGGAGGTCGGACGCTGCCCTCGCCCGCGACTCCTGCTCCTTCAGGAATGGGCGGCTGATTGTCAGTTTACAGAAGAAAGCAGTGGGGAAGGCGAGAAGAGCTGTGTGGGTGTGGGTGGTAATATAAGGGTGGAATTGATTGCAAGATATGTGCAAAATTAGGAAGAGAGATTATAGACTCATAGACACATAGAAAGAGAGAGAGAGAGAGAGAGAGAGAAATTAGACAGACCCAAAGCCAAAATTGCAAGCCATTTAAACCTTTGTTAGCATGCCTGTTTCTCGACAGACGCTCGAGCAACAGAAGGAAAAGAATTTGAGAAAGAAGATGAATAAAGAAAGACGATTATTCCCCTAGCCTTTGGAGATGAGGAGATGAAAGGGAGAAGGGAGGAAGTGGAGAAGGATGGACGAAAGGAGTAATAGTGGAGGGGCAAGAGACTAAAAAGGGAGGGAGAGGAAGCAGAGAAAAAAAGGGAGAAGAAGGGGAAAGGAGACAGAGATGGAAGGGGGAAAGAGGAAAACTGAAGGAAGGATGAGGAAAGGGGCTAAGGGTGGAAACGAGGAGGAGACGAAATGAATATGGGAAGAAAGGGAAGGAAAGAAATAGACGAAGAGTGGAAGCGGGAAGTAGGGATGGAGGAAGAAGGGGCAAAGAGAGGAGAGAAGAATTGAAGCGGAGGGTGATGGCGGGTAGAAAGGAGAATGGGGGGGGGGGGGGGAGACAGACGAAAGGCAGGGTGAAAACGAGAATACGAAGGGGAAGACAGGAAGAAAGAAAAGGAGTAAACGAGAACACAAAAAGAGGGAGAGTGAAAAAGAGGAGGAAGGAGACGAAGGATAGAATGGGGAAGAGTAAAATAGAGGAAGAGACGAAAAAGATAATGTAGGAAGAGTTGAAAGAGACGAATGAAAGAAGGAGGAAAGAAGAAAGGAAAAGAGCGAGGAGAAGACGAATGAGAGAAAAACAGGACCAAGGCAGAGGCAGAAGAAAACACGCGCCTGACCTCCAGTGGGTCTATCTACCCCGGAATATGAATGAAGACAAGTCGGCAGTCCTGAGAGGGAAAATAAAAGTCTCGGCGGATGGTTTATGGAATCCATTTGTATTCGGATCCCTTGAAAAGCAGGATTCAGTCGTGTATTTAATTGGATGAAAATGTTCTTTTTTTTCCTACTTCTTTTTAAAATTAAAGAACCATAAATCTTGGGCCAGATGATTGGCCTCGCGCGCCGGCTGGAACACGGGCGTCGTAAAAGTAACAGGATTCGATGATGGCGTGCGAATTACGAAGAAATTCAAACCTAATGGTGCTCGTCCAATTATCAATTAAGGAGATTAATTGTTTCCGTTAACTTTAAAAGCGAACTTGAGCGGCGGCGTCAAATCTACATTAATTACTCTCCACAAGTTCCGTCATGTACTAGGGACTATGTCATTACCGCCCTAATTACCTCTTCCAGTCATTATCGCCGGAGAAATTAAAATGACGCTGAGAGATGCCCCGTCTCAATTCTCGCATTTGTTCCTGTTCAACTTGCGAAAGGCTGGAGAGAAAGATTTTACTTTTCTGAAAGTTAGACATATGGCGATACTAAATGCCTGTTATTATGTTCTGCGTCGAAGCGAGGAAATGTAACTTTATTATCAGAATGACGTGAAATGATCTTAATTAAGATACCTTTGTCCGTTGATGCTTTGTCTATTTTCGAGACTCTTCGGCGTGTTGTGTCTGATGACATTAGAAATAAAACATCGACAGATTTTTCCGGAATGTTTAATGTGTTTGACTGAGTTGAACAAATCTTACTTACTTTGTCATTCTTCGGGTTTGTCTCTCTCCTCTTTCTTTGCATCTTTATTTGCGTTTTCACTACACTTTGTCTGTCTGTCTGCCTGTGGATGTTGTGGTGTGTGTGTGTGTGTGTGTGTGTGTGTGTGTGTGTGTGTGTGTGTGTGTGTGTGTGTGTGTGTGTGTGTGTGTGTGGTGTGTGTGTGTGTGTGTGTGTGTGTTTTATCTGTCTGTCGGTTTGTTACTCCCCCTTCTTTCTTCCCCCCCCCCTCTCCATCTCCTCTTCTTTGCTTCTCCTCTTCTCTCTGCACCCTCTCTTTCCCATGTTCCAACCTATCTTCTTCCCCCCCCCCCCCTCCCCCCTCCCCTCTCCCTCTCTCTCTCTCTCTCTCTCTCTCTCTCTCTCTCTCTCTCTCTCTCCTCTCTCTCTCTCTCTCTCTCTCTCTCTCTCTCTCTCACTTCACTCACTCACTCACTCACTCACTCACTCACTCACTTCACTCACTCACTCACTCACTCACTCACTCACTCACTCACTCTCTCTCCTTCCCTGTGTATGCGTGGTGTCTACGTGCGTTTGCGTGCGTCTGTGTCTGGCTCAATCCACTTCCTCTTCGCCCCCCCCCTCCTTCATCCCAAGGTCATAAAGATGATGACGATCCTCTAAGATGAGGTATTCAAAGAATCATTTGATTAATTCGTCGGAGTTGCAAGGAGGTGAAGGCTGGTCGTACAACCCTATCCCCTCCTCCTCCCACGACCCCACCCTAACCTCTCCTCCTCTCTTCCCCTTCTCCCATTCGTCTTGCAACCCTCCTTCACCCCTCCCTTCCTCCTTCTTATTCTCCTGTCCCCTGCCCCCTCTTCCCACCTCCTTCTCAACGACCTCTACCTCTGCCTCACCTTCTACCTTTCCTTCTCCCTCTACTACTCCTGCTCACGCTTCTTCTTTTTCCCTATTCTCTCTCTCTCTCTCTCTCTCTCTCTCTCTCTCTTCTCTCTCTCTCTCTCTCTCTCTCTCTCTCTCTTCTCTCTCTCTCTCTCTCTCTCTCTCTCTCTCTCTCTCTCTCTCTCTTTTCCTCACTGTCTTCCTCTCCTCTCTCCCTCCCCCCTTCTCCAAAGCCCTTGTCCCTGCCCCCCTGCCGCGGCCAGTGACAGCGTCCATTTACCGTGACGATCCTGCATTGCGAGCGCCCCCCCCCCTCCCCCCACGTCCTCGCAGGTAAAGTGTTCGCTAAAACCCAAGCCCGTCGCCGTCCCGACCATATCGCAAGATGCTTCACTCGGTGCCATTGTGCCAGTGACAGCACGCTACATCTGGTGCAGATATGTGGGCGGGACCTGGCAGTACCCGGGTGAAAGGTGCCATTAGCAGGTACAAAAGGAGAGGTACCAGACTAAAGGTACTGTTGCCCAGGTACCCTACGTATTATCCTCTCTATATTCTCTCTTCTTTTGCCCCTTCTCCCTCCCCCCTCCACTGCCTCCTCTTTCTTCTCTCTCTATCTCCAACCCCGTCTCTCTTTCCAAAGCTTCTGTCGGACTACTGCTAGCATCCTCGCTACCCCAACTAACCCCTATCCCCCCCTATCATTTGCCAGACTTTCCTCCCTGGAACCCTAGAAGAGTCCTAACCATCACAACCTCTCCTTTCGTCACTTTTAGCACCATACAATTCTTTCCTGTATCTCTATCACTCCCAGACTTTCCTGAACTATTCCTTATTTCTGTACTCGCTGTAACCGCAGCATCGCCCTACCCTGACACGACTTTTCCCCTAAAATCCTATCACTCTATCCTAATCACCCCTAACCACTTTGCTCCACTAAGAAATTCCTATTACCCAACACTAGTCACCCTTAACGACAACGAAACTTATACTCCAAAACACTCTTTCATCCTACGGGCAGTTTTCTTCACCCTCCCCCCTCCTTCCTCCTAACCACACCCTTCTTTCTGAAACTCCTACCACCCACCTAGCCTCACTCCCTCCTCCACCCCCTTCCCTCACGCCCCCCCCCTTCTCCGCCACAGGATAGAAGGTCCAATCTGGTTTCATTGAGGACCGCGCGCCTAGAAGGATTTGATGGCGGCCGGAACATCAACGAGTAAATTGGGCGTGAGGAGCTAGGGGAAGGC
>NW_020870128.1:933186-938186 GCF_003789085.1 Penaeus vannamei | reverse complement strand
GGGGAGAGGGAGGGGAGGGGGACACCAGTTAAAATATATACATATCTCGGAAATCAATACAATGATTTCTCTCCTTCCTTCTTCCAACAATAACAATCCATCTTAGCGTGACATCTGTCTTTGCATTAAAACAGGGAAATGGGAGAAGAAGAAGAAAGAAAGGGAGAAAGAAAAGAATAAGAAGCAAAAAACAGCATTGTTGGAATTCCGTAACATCGGACCCCAACTCCTTATATTCTTTTGTTTAAAGTATATTCTTATTTTACCTCTGAATGACACAGAATAACAATATTCTTAGAAAGAGAATAAGACAATAACAAAGACAAATAAACGTAGACGAGAAAGACACGGACAGCAATCAGACATGTGGATTTTCGGGTCATAAAAGTTATTTTAGAAGAGGTTGCGCGATCGACAGACTCTCGTCTCCGCTGGAAGAATGCTGGAACGTCTGCGATTTTTCGGATCCAGTGAATGACACTTGAAAATGAAGGAGGACATTGACTTGGGCAAAACTGAAGGTCTTAAGAACTTGGTATCGGAAGGTTTAATGATGGGAGGGAACGAAGCGATGTCCTGCGAAGTCAGTGTACATACATGACATCGTACTGACGGCGATGAGGCAAAACACACGCGCACGAACACAGGTGGCAACAAAATATATTTTCGACCGAATGCTTTGTATGGAAGTGTCTTTTAAAGTTCCTTCCTTATTAATATTTGTAATGACTACGAACGCTTGATGTAATTTTGTAGATCAATTTACTGATATACTTTCCTTCTCTATTCTCGCTGTAGCCATCACAAATGTGTTATGGGGATCATGTGACTGAAAAAAAAACATCAAATCAAGGTGTCTGCAGAGAGCCATATACACATTCGTCTAAATGCCGGAAATGGAGAACGATTTATACATTAAACAAGATAAGTGGATCTGTGCCTGCAACTCTAGGGGAATTTCCTACTCGTAGTGTGACCAAATTCTATTTCCTGAAGAGAGACAGATGCGCTGGCACACCTACGTATAATTACACACTCACTGACGGGAAAATAGAGAGGGGGAGAGACAGACAGAGAAGGAAATAAGGGTGAAGGGGAGAGGAGGTGCAGAAGAAGTGAAGAAGCAGGAAGAGGAAGAGCAGGGGGAGGAGGAAGAGGAGGATAGGAAGGAGGAAGAGGAGAAGGGGAAGGAGGAAGAGGAGGAGGGGAAGGAGGAAGAGGAGAAGGGGAAGGAGGAAGAGGAGAAGGGGGAGGAAGAGGAGGAAGGGAAGAAGGAGGAGGAGGGGAGGAGAGAGAGAGAGAGAATGACAATTGTTTAAACAGAAACAGACACAAATAAGAGGCCAAGGCAGCAGCCACAGACAAAGAGGACCAAACCGGGGAACAGAATGTGGCAGGAAGAGAGAGACAAGGAGCAAGAGGACATCCACATTAACATCCCGCTTCCTGCAGAAGCCGCCTCCCTCTCCTCTCTCTCTCTTCTCCTTCTCTCTCCTCCTCCTTCCTCCCCCCAGGCCCCCACGCACGCAAGAGCACTACCATACCACAAGTGTAGGACCCCCCCTAAAACAGGTCTCAGAGTGAAGACGCACGTGTCGTAATGCCAGGCCTACCAATACAAGCGTAGTGACGCGTGAGCCCCTAAAGAATCACGGTCCTCAGAAGACGAAGATTACGGCGAGACTTGCCTAATCAGACGCAATCTTTTACTATAATTGCCGTGAAATTCCGCAGTCATTATTCCGCGCCGAGGATTTTCCGCGAGTAGGTCCAGGGGTGCCAACACTCCAGCAGTTGCAGCCGAGTTCTTTTCCCGCCCGTTCCTACCACCGTGCCCTACGTGAAAGAACACACAAACACGAGCGATATTCTCTCTCCATCTTTCAGCAAAAATCGGCAACCTGGCAGGAGAAGAATTAGCAGAGAGACCTCGCAATTCACGATAACCATCGGTTGGCAGGCCTGGTCGTTGCTAACAATGTCGGTGGGCAGTAATGGCTGGTCTTGAGGTGGGTGCGGTGGGCTGACTAACGACATTACACGCCCCACTGCTCTATCCCCAACAACTTTGCCCAACATCCCTCTTATCCCGCGTGTATTTTATCTAATACACCATTTCTCTCTTCGTAATTCTGAACTGCTCAGATATACGGCGCACGGCGGACGATATTCATGAATTCCCCTGGATTTCTTTTTTTTTCCTTTTATCATTTCTTATTGTCTACGCGGGTTTAACTCTTAAATAAATTTTCATTGACGATTATTTTTCCTATTAGATTTTTTTCTTCTAAATTGTTAGTGAGGTTTGTTGACAAAGATTTTTTTTCATGAATTAATATTTAGTAAAGCATTTATGTCTGGCTGGCTGGCGATACACATGCATGACCGGTCTATGTACATCAGAGAGAGAGAGAGAGAGAGAGAGAGAGAGAGAGAGAGAGAGAGAGAGAGAGAGAGAGAGAGAGAGAGAGAGAGAGAGAGAGAGAGAGAGAGAGAGAGAGCAATTTGTCTGCTGATGTGCCTCCGAAAACCAATTCAAATTCAGTCTTATTTTTTCCATCAAAATCGCAATCAAATTGTGATCATTGTGTTGTCTCGTTCTTTGACCTTCCAAGAATTTTGAAAATGTACAAAAAATATGTGCGATAAGTGTGTGCGAGATAAAGGAGTGTGTAGAGAACGTGTCAAGAAGTGTACCAAAAAGCGTGAGGACTTAAAAAGTGCAATTTCGAATACACAAAACGTCCCAAAAATGTCTTGGGGTGTCAGACCAAGTAAAGCATGTTGATCAGAGAGCGAATCGACCTAACCTGACCTGCCCAGACGAGTCCGACGTTGATGACAAAACAGACGCTTTGTTGCGTTTCCTTCCCTCGAAAAAAATAAATAAAACGCCAAGCACTATCGAACTGGTATCGCAATGCTTGTTATGCTCGTTATTATCAAACTCATGCTTTCCTAATGATCTCTATCGCCATCAAGATAAACATTAGCCCTGTTATTATCATTCTTTTACATTTTCACCATTATAATTGCTGTCCTATTAATTACCTCCCAGACGGAAGATTTTTTTTTCGTTCTTATCGGCTAGATTGTCAGTAGTAATACAGCTTGACCAACGGATTGCGATTAAATCCTAAGGTGGGTTGCCGATGGGTCAGTGGCTTCGGTGGGGATTCGGATCAGTGTCAGGAGGAAAGATAGAATAATTCATTACCATTGTAGACACAGGAAATGCATCTGCTACCAACAGGAAATTAGATCCAGGAAATCAAAATTGTAATTAAATTTCTTTCAACTCTCTCTTTTTCTTCACACACACACATGCACATACACATATATATATTATATACATATATATGTATATATATGTATATATATGCATATATATATATATATATATATATATATATATATATAATATATATATATATGTTATATATGTATATATATGTATATATATATACATATACATATACATATGTACATATATACATATATACATACATACAAACACACACACGTGTATGTGTGTGTGTGTGTGTGAATGTGAATGGGAGTGGGATTATGTATATAAGAACGACAGCAACAACAGAACGACAATAATGATGATAGTGATATTAATGGCAGTGAAAATATTATAATTACTCTCATTATCATTAGAAATATAAATAACTTAAAACAAATGATAAGTAATAAGAATGATAATGATAATGGTAATTATCATAATGAGAATGATTATGTTGATACTGATAATGGTAGGAATGAGTGATGATTACGATAATGATAATTAAGTAATGTTAACATTACTTTTGTTATTATCAGGAATAAAAAATATATAAAATAATGTAATAATAAAAACAATAATGACAATAATGAAGGGACTAATCATAAAGTTAATAATACAAATAACAACAACAATGAGAATAGTAATAACAATGATAATAATAATAATATAAAAATACATAGCATAATCATTAATATTACTATTGTAACAATAATGATAATGATTATCTTTATTCCTACTATTATCATAATAATAACAATCATTACTGATGTTGTCATAATAATAGTAATAGTAATAATAATAATAACAATAATAACAACAATAAAAACTAAAATAACAATAATTATTATGATCATTATCATTATATTGATAATATAATGAGAGAGAGGGAGGGAGGGAGGGGAGGGGGAGGAAAAGATAGAGGGAGAGAAAGAGAATTAGAAAAGAGAAGATGAGAAAAAGAGAAAAGGGGATTTTGAGAAGAAAAGAAAAGAAAACAAGAGAGGAGAGATAAAAAGAAAGAGAGAAAGAGACAGACAGAGAAGTACATTAATGCAGAGACGCTCTCACTCTGTCGAAGGCGATGAAAAAAGACGGGCAGAGGCAGACAGAGAGGGAGAAAAAAATCCCTTCGATTTCGAAAGCAATTTCAAAAGATCTCCATTAATATTCATAAGGCAATAAGGCGAATTCGGTGAGATATGAGTGATAACAGCATAAACACTCGGCTTATCAGGCTTCGCAAATTATCGGTCTTTTTCGGAACTGATTGCTCGTTCGGTAATCAATCTTTCGTGTAATTAGCGGGGAAACGATTATACTATGGCTGCCCCCCCCCTCCTCACTCACTCCTTGAAAATGGAAAAAAAAGTAATGGAAATAGGGTGATTGGGTTCACTGATAAAAGGTAGTAATTTGCAGGATATACATTCAATTCATGACAAGAGGATGAAAGGGAGCAGAAAGAAACTCATTGTACATATACGCATATATTCATACTTACTATTGCAAGCATACATACATACATGCACATATACATGCACACACAAACACACACACACACACACAGGTCGATTGTATGCGTGTGTTTGTATGTGTATGTGTGCGAGGAGGAAGGGATGGCTGTAGGTATGTCATACGCCATATCAAGCGTATGATATGGCGTGTGTGTGAATACTATCATGGTATGAAGACATGACTTCTATCGATAAAA
>NW_020870128.1:923186-928186 GCF_003789085.1 Penaeus vannamei | reverse complement strand
ACGTGTCGTAAATATTAGCCCCGCCTTCATATCAGCTTGAGGGAAAGATGTCGAGGAGAGAGAAAATGATGTCGGGCTCTCTTATCTCCTAATAAGCCTTTCTAACATCGTCTAACAAAGCCTTCAAACGTCTGCTAACGAGGCTGCTTACAAGAGTTTATGCGGCGCCGGCTCTACATAAATTTTCGACGAGGGAACGTTAGCATCGTCCTAATCTGCCGGCATATTAGCCAGCCGACCCGCGGTTGTACGTCAATAGTATCAGCTGACACTCGAAAGAGTTCACGCATGCTTCGCTGTTTCTCGCATTGTAAAGGGAGATGGAATTATATATTCATATGCGCTTTTTTTTTTTTAATAAATACCTCATCCACACCCATAAACGCACATACGTACATGCATACACACACGCGCACGCGTGTGCACGCACATGCACACACACACACACACACGTGCACACACACGAAAAAAACATGCAGCCATATTTCTTTAGCGATTTCTCTTACTCTGCATATATATCTATGTATGCGTGTGCATAGCGACAAATGGACAGATACATAAAGATTAATAGATATAAATACAGATAAAGACGGACAGACAGAATAATAGATAGATAAGCAGATATAGATATACCTACAGATTTAGATAAAGTTACAGCCACAGACAGACAAGAGCAGTAATCAGCGGAACAGAAAGAGAGATAGCAGAGACAGCCAGAAATTCAAACAAACTTACAGACTCCACAGACGCAAACACACGCATTCCTCACCACCCCAGCCCGCCGAACCATCTGCCGCGAGACAGCCAACTCGCAAGCGTTGACGGCGAGTCCCGGATGTATGTCATTTTCTTAACTAATGGCAAGTGAATTTATGGTGCCATTTAATAGACAAGATGTAAATGTCGGGTGTCTGGGGCCCCTCGGTTGCACGGCGCCTCTCGACGCCAGACGCTCCCGCCCGCCCTGAGACGGTCCAGGGACGCGTTTTGAGGCCGTTTCGCTAATAGGATGATGGGCAATAAAAAGAAAAAAAAAAAAAAAGAAAAAGAGAAAAACAGTTTCGGTATTGTTAGTGGTGACGATGATTGTCGGGGAAATGTATATTGACTGCGGACAGTGAGAGAGAGAGAGAGAGAGAGAGAGAGAGAGAGAGAGAGAGAGAGAGAGAGAGAGAGAGAGAGAGTGAGATGAGAGTGAGAGTAAGAGTGAGTGAGAGTGAGATGAGAGGAGAGTGAGAGAGTGAGATGAGAGTGAGAGTGAGGAGTGAGTAGAGTAGAGAGAGAGAGAGAGAGAGAGAGAGAGAGAGAGAGAGAGAGAGAGAGAGAGAGAGAGAGAGAGAAGAACGAACGAACGAAAGAGACAGACAGACAGAGCAGACCAGACAAGAGACAGAGAGAGAGAGACAGGCAGAGAAAGACCGATAAATAAATGCATAGATAAGAGACAGACAGACACAGAAACAGAAAGGAACAGACGAGATTCCCTCCAAAAATACCCCAGACCATGCGAGGCAGTTCCACCCGGGGTTGGGATGGTATACAAAAAGAGAATTACAAGTCAAATATTTACAAGCGGGCTCTGATCCGCGGGCCATGAGACCTACAGGTGACCAGATTCAGCCTCTGCCAAGCGTAAGACAGACTCCGGTTGGTGTTTTAGTTAACAAGGAGCAATTTAATTCATTTACTTTATTGTTATTTGATGCAAAGGGGATGCAAAGGCACATTGACAAATCTAGATATACATGAATGGAGAGAGAGAGAGAGAGAGAGAGAGAGAGAGAGAGAGAGAGAGAGAGAGAGAGAGAGAGAGAGAGAGAGAGAGAGAGAGAGAGAGAGAGAGATGAGAGAAGAGAGAGAGAGAGAGAGATGGAAAGAAATAGAGCAGACAGATGGAGAGAGAAGCAAACAAAGTAAGCCGGAGAGAAAGAAAGAAAAAAGAAAGAGAAAGAAAGAGAGCAGACAGATAGAGAAAGAGAAAGAAAGGAGAAAAAAGAGAAAGAGAAAGAAAGAGACATACAATCCAAAGTACCAAAAATCTCAATCCCTCTCATCCAGCTCCAACCACACTCGAGCCTCAACCACAGCAACCATTCAAAAATACTTTCTACCACACCATGGCTGCCCAGAGACTGACGTACGGGCCTCCATTATCGTGGTCGTGGATCCTACGTCATGCCCATTATAAAGGTAACATAAGGGAACAAAGTCTCGAATATAGAGTTCAAAGCAAAATGGTCTTCGATTAACCCTCTCAAGTGCCTCATTACAGATCTTTGTTTACACGGATGGTCCCTTTCCCGCAGAGTCTGGCCAAGACTCTCGACCTTCTGGACGGGTTTTGGGTTATCATGCCGCGAAATCATAAGATTAAGGGCTATAATTATTTGATTATTTGCAGGTGATTGTCGAGATTGTAACTGGGCAGGCAATGGCCAAATTTTGTTAATTCTTCGATGATTGTAATTTGTTTTCGCCATTTTTTTCACGCTGTCAAATTACACACTAGGGAGGTTAAACGAGAGGATAATCGCAGCTAAAACGCTAGATGACAAATTGATTCTGATTGGCGCACGCGACGCAAAAAGAATGCGATAATTATTATCAAAAGTTGCGACACCAAGAACGACATGAAACTCTATCTTTATATTGCAGATTGCAAAGGGAAGACGCAGACTCTGAGGGAGACGAATTCCGTGCCTGAGATTCGTTATCGGTAATAAGGAGAACGCTTGTGTAATCTTCGTTATATTGCTTTATAAGATAGTAAGAGAGAAAGAGAAGAGTGAGGAGGAGAGGAGTAGATAGGGCGAGAGGAAAGGAAGGGAAAGGGAAGGAGGGAAAGAGGGAGGGATGCAGAGAGAGAGAGGGAAAATGGGAGAGGGAGAAGGGAGAGGAAGGGGAAGGAGAGAGAGAGAGGAGGAGAGATAGAGTGAGGAGAGGAGATAGAGAGAGAGAGGAGAGAAGAGAGAAGAGAGGGAGGAGATAGAGAGAGAGAGGGGAGGAGATAATATATATATATAGCGAGAGAGAGAAGAGAGAAGAGAGAAGGAGAAGGAGAAGGAGAAGAAGAAGAAGAAGAAGAAGAAGAGAGAAGAAGAAGAGAAGAAGAAGAGAAGAAGAGAGAAGAAGAAGAAGAAGAGAAGAGAAGAGAAGAAGAAAAGAGGCCAGACGGCGGAAGGGTCGTTCACTCTGCAAAGGTGTCTTCATATCGCTGTATCTTCAGCACAGCAATAAAATATGATCTTGACAGCTTCTCACATGAAATGCCACTTGGTGAATCCGTAGACTTTGTACAACACACACACACACACACACACACACACACAACACACACACACACACACACACACACACACACACACACACACACACATCACGTCTCTCCCCCTACCCAACGCACAATCACCCACATCCCCAAATTTCAACCTCCCTTCAAAACGCCATAAATACCCCCGTTTCCTGCCTTCCTCTCCTTTCGCCTCTCTCTTCCCGGAGCGCCTGTCATTAAGGGGGCTAATCGCAGACACGGATCTAATCACCGGAATAAAAGTTTAATTGAGAAACATGCATTTCATGCTTGCGGAACCATTAGAATGTAATTGCGTGTAATTGTTTCCAGCATTGCCGCTGATGCTTTTTGCGGCGGTCGCCTCCAAGGGCAGCGGGAGAGGAGAGCTTTGATATTTTGGCTCCGAGAGTATTGCCTGCTTGATCGTCTTGCCCTGAGATGGCTTTAGAGATTGGATTCCGGGCGGCTTTCTGATAAGGATCTGGGTTGGGTTTGAGGTTCGAGGGGAGCGAATCGAAGCAAAGAAAAAAAAAAAATGGATAATTTCCTAAAATTGAAATGGTGCTTCTACTGATGTATTAGAAGAAGGAAGCAGCAAAAATGAATAGTTCCTAAGGTCAATTATATATATATATTTTATCATGGCAGCACCATAAGCACAAATTTCCTCAGCAATTACATAAAATCTCTCACTCTAGAAGATGAAAATTATGCACAATTTCATTCATGTTCGTCATAACCATTTCCCTCACTTAAGATACGAAATACCACACCGCAATGCAGTCCACCTACGAGGCCTTTTTATTCGGAACAGGAACGAATCATAAAACTTACCAGAAAATTGCTGTCGGTGATGCTAACGGTGAAAATCAGTACCGTTACTAACAATGGCGCCGAATATGGAAACAATGATAGTCAGTTCCCAAAACTTACGATGGCTCCCTTTGCACACACTAGATAACCTAATATTTATGGTCTTCTCCACTACAGTATATCAAAGATCCCTATACTTCTATTACCTTCGTTTCATAAATCATCCTCGCTCTCTTTTAATTAAAAAAAGAAGCGATATATTCTAATTTCTTTGGACAAACACCCAACAAGACAAACAGACGGACAACACGTGCCTGCGAGAACCCCAATTCAAAGCCATATTTACGCGCCAAAATGCCTCGCTATAAACCAAACCGCGTGGGTGTTTACTATCCCGATCATACTGCCATCTACCGGCGGATTATAGAGATTATGCCAGGCTCCATTTTCCAGGCAAGCAATTCAATCTATCACGATTGGTTAGTGGGGGTTAATGAAGATACTGGCGCTCAGGGTGTGATTGATGGACCCCAGGTATGCAGAGCGGAGAAAGGGAGGCTTTTTCCACCTTCCTCTCTGGCTCTCTTCCTCTCGTCCTCTCTTTCTCTTCTTCTTTCTTTCTCTTTCGTCCACTAGCCCAGTTATTTCCATCTACCTATACATTGTTCATCTCTTTTATCTTTGTCTTTTTTCTGTTTCTTACCGCCACTCTTCTCTGTTTCTCCCTCACTAATGTGAAAAAAAACTTATGGCAGTTGATATTTGTACGTGTTTAGGCATATATTATATATATATATATATATATATATATATATATATATATATATATATATATATATATATATTATATATATATATATATACATATATATATATATATATAATATATAATTAT
>NW_020870128.1:910686-915686 GCF_003789085.1 Penaeus vannamei | reverse complement strand
ATACACAACCAAAGCAGAAGGCTCGCACAAAGACCCACACAGGAGCACGAGACAGACAGCCACACAGCCTTTACAAGTACCTTCACAAACAGGTCCCCGAAGCCCGTGACGGACCCACATAATTCCGGCCGCTGTCTGCCCGATAATGGCCGTGACAAACACAAAGCCGTGCGGAGTGAAACGAAAGTGCGCCAGATACAGTTATTGCATGCGTTTTTGCGGCTTGGAATCGCGTCGTCTCCGATGGGAGCGACGGGCTTAATTTCCATTCCGGTGTGTCACTTCAATCGCAATCATATTTAGTAGGACACTGGCTGGAAAACGAATCGATTTGCACTTTCTTCCCCGCTCCCTCTCTCTTTCTATTTTTTTTCTTTCTTTTTTCTAATTGTTCTCGTTTTCCTTCTCCTCCTTCGTCTTCTTCTTCTTCTTTGTTCTTAATCTTGTTCATGTTCTTCCTCTTGTTCTTCTTCCTGTTCTTATTCTTCTCCTCCTCCTCTTTCTCCCTCTCTCTCTTCCTTTCTTCCATCTACTGAAATCCAATATAAATCAATCCCGCCACCCTATACAAAAGGAGTCCCTTTCGAGTATACTCCGCTACGTAAAACCCTCCCCCCCCCCCCCAGGCGACCGACCCTCGAGCAGGAAGGAATTCAATACACGACAAATTTCGGGTTTAGTCGTGGGTCAGAATCATTACCTCTTTTTATTCCGTTTCCAAAATTCCCCACAACGTGCATTTCCGCGGAAGAACCTTATTAGTTGATCCGAGTTGCCGGAATCTCCAGCGTCGTTATAATCCCCGTTTCCGAGACGAGGGACGTAAAGACGGACATATTTGCCATTCGACGTCGTCAACTTGGGACATCTATCTTAAATGCCAATCAACGGGTTACGACCTTCGCCCGGCGTCTACCTCGTCGTGTCCCCGCGTTATGTGAGTCACGAACGCAATTTGTTTAAAAAGGCGAGCAAAAACGTCACCCGGACGCCATTTCCATTACGTCGGGCGCGAGAGTTAAGCGATTCTTGAAAGCAATATCTCGCCAGCTCGAAAGACCCATTCCTCCCGCCTCTCAATACTCTAGAAGCACGGAAGGGGGCTTCTTCTAATAATTTATAGAAAAAAAAGAAAGAAAAGTGGGCCCTTTCTTGTAATTCCATTTCTTTTCTTTTTTGTTCATTCCATTCACAGTTTGTCTCATTTTAAGTTTTTTATTCAGTATTCTATACTCTATATATTACATTTGTTTACTTATCTATCCATTCATTTACCTACAATCTTAAAATCATTCTATCTGTTTACTTACCATTTTATTCAATCACATACCTGTACAGACGATACACACAACTTCCCTCCTTCGTGACTCAAAACAACACAGCGGACACGAGGAAGAGGTCGCCCGCTCTCTCTACCTCTCTGAAGGAGCCATAACACTCCCTCTAGCGTGACCTGTCGTCTTCAGGTCGTCAAACAAAAGACCATCTACATGACTAACGATACCATGAACACGATAAAAGTCAAGGGAGAGAGTTGTGCTCGATAACTAATCAGCGACGGTTGGATGAGGTTAGGAGTCCTGTTACAATTGCCAGCGCGCTTTGATGGTGTGTTAACCTGTTCTAATTAACTTACGAAGGCTTTGGGCTAATAACTCCCGCTGAAGTTATTAGGTCGTAACAACATTCTAGCGTGTATAACTCAATCAGTGATCCGCTTTTTGTGACGAAGAGCGAAGACCGAACTAGCATTTTATGTCTGTTCCAATTCCTAAGTACTTACAAACAAATAGGTAAATGCATAAATAAATTGTTAAAGAATATAAATGAATGTTAGCATATAAATATAATATCTACATACAAACAAATGCATAACCGTGTATATGAATGGATGAATGTATACATGTGCATAACTAGTCAATATATCCGTTATAAAGGCGAAATCGTTTATCCATCTATCGGGTTATGGGTGAAAATCTTTCATACAGGCAACTGTGAGTGGTATTTCAAGAGCCCAGAATCATACTCCAAACATATAACAAATTGAATAATATACCCCCACCCCTCACCCCCAGCACAGAATTTTATCATATGAGAAAAATGAAGAGCTCGAGCCGAAACAATGCATTTTGCAAGCCATAGAAAGAAACATAATGAAAACACCTGAATTAAGAATTGCATTTCATACGGTTAATAAAGGTTCGGTCACGGAAGATTCGAACCAGCGTTGCACGAACGAACGAATCCCATCCTAAACGCACAGCCTAACAAATCGTCCAACGTATGAATTCACCCAAAAAAGGTATAACTCTCATTTCCCTTCCATTTCCTTTTCCCAATCACTGTACTTCCCTTCCTTGACCCCCTCCCCACCACCGCATTTCCTACCCGGTGCATTTAAAGATTCAAATTGGGTTTACCTTATCCTCAAGTAAAGGCATCGAACCTCCGATTTCCTTTGGTTTTGTGCAGCTGGAACACGGTTATTGCACTTCACAGACTTTAGCATTATCCCCGAGATTGTAAGTTTCACTATGAGTTCAATTTCGGCGGAAACACGAGGGAGAACTGTTTACAAATTTCGTTTCCAAATTTACCGGTAGATGGCATACGAAGCGCATCCCTAATTTTAAAAACTGTGTCTATGCTATACAGCCTATGGCGTTCAATAGGAACGTACATTTAATTAATATGCAATCCGAGTTGTGATAAAATTGAAACAAAGAAATACATTAAAAGTATAATCTGAAGATCTCTAAAGTCATAATGACTACTCGTGACGTCACAACCTATATACGAATACTGTTGTTGCAGTTCTTCGCTGCGGAGCTAGTGATTGCTATAATTTTTTTAATACTGTTATTATTGTTATTGTTATTATGATTATATTTGTATTATTATTATTGTTGTTATTGTTACTGTTGTTATTGGTATTGTTATTTTTGCTGTCATTGTTTTTTATCATTATTATATCATTATCATTATCATTATCATTAATATCATTTATATCATTGTTCTTGCTGATGCTTTCATTATTATAATCACCATCACCGTCATCCTTATCACCATTATCTTCATTATCCTTACCATTGTTGATATTATCCTTACCATTCGTTTAAGGTAAGTATAAACCACAAGGTTAAACCACATCAGTAGTATTTAGCACACAGTAAACTGATTATAAATGAGAATTAAAATCTAAATACTCCCCCCTAATTGGGGGGGATTATTTAGCTTATTATTTTAGGAGACAGACAGGTAGACAGACGCACATACATACCAATGCATAGATAAACATCCGGCCAGACAGACAGACAGATAAGCAAACGGACGACAAACAGAAATTGAAGAGTTAATGAGTAAGTGGGGGATAGATAGGATAGAGATAGATATATAGATATATATAATATAGATATATATATAGAGAGAGATAGAGAAGAGAGAGAGAGAGAGAGAGAGAGAGAGAGAGAGAGGGGGGGGGGGGAATATAGAAAAATCAAGCCAAGGTTTGGTCAACGCGGAAGATTCGAACCAGTTGCTTTGACGCTGAACGAACGATCCAAACTCAATCCATTTAAAGATTCAAATTGGGTTTACCTTATCCTAAAGGGTGCAGGCGTCTGTGGCTGGGTACAGGCATCGAACCTCCGATTTCCGTTGGTTATGTGCAGCTGGAACACGGCTAATGTACTTCACAGAGTTTAGCATTATCCCCGAGATTGTAAGTTTCATGTTGAGTTAAATTTCACCGGGATATTGTGAGAAAAAATCGGAAACACGAGGTCGCACTGTTTACAAATTTCGATTCCGAAATTTACCGGTAGATGGCATGCGCGGCGCATTTCTAATTTTCAAAAATGCGTCTACTATACAGCCTATGGCGTTCAATGGGAATGTACATTTGATTAGTATGCAATTTGAGCTGCGATAAAATTGAAACAAAGAAATACATTAAAAGTATAATCTGAAGATCTCTAAAGTCACAATGATTGCTCGTGACGTCACAACCTATATGCGAAAAGCTGTTATTAATGTTATTATTTTTCATTATTATTATTACTGTTGTTGTTGTTGCTGTTATTATTATTGTTGTCATTATTTTTCATTATCACTATTAGTATCATTATCATTATCATTTATAACATTATTATTGCTGTTGCTTTCATCATCATCGTCACCGTCATCATTATTATCACTATTATCTTCATAATGATTAACATTGTTGACATTATCTTTACAATTCGTTTATGGTAAGTATAAACGACAAAGTTAAACCACTTCAGTAGTATTTAGCACACCGTAAACTGATTATAAATGAGAATTGAAATCTAAATACTCAACCTAATCATGTATGTATCATTGATAAAAGTAGTGATGCCGTGTCTTCCTTTGGTGGGGATTATTTAGCTGAATGAGTGAGTGGAGAGAGGGAGGGAGGGAGGGGGAGAGAGAGAGAGAGAGAGAGAGAGAGAGAGAGAGAGAGACTGAGAGGAGGAGGGAGGGAGAGAGAGAGAGGGGAGAGAGTGAGAGAGGGAGGGAGAGAGAGAAAGCGAGCGAGAGGGAGAGAGAGAGAGAGAGAGAGAGAGAGAGAGAGAGAGAGAGAGAGAGAGAGAGAGAGAGAGAGAGAGAGAGAGAGAGAGAGAGAGAGAGAGAGTCAAACAGACAAAAACAGAGAGAGAGAGAGAAGGGGGTGCGTGCCTGGCCAAATATGGACAAAAAGGAAGAGTTCAATAAAACCATGTTTTTGTCAAGACGTCCATATGTCAAGGCCTCAATAAACCTTTTTCCCTCAGCTTGTCTAAGAGAAATTGAGATATAACATTATATGTTTAATCTTGTTTTCTTATGATTTTAAATATTTTCTCATAAATCTACTGGATCGTTGGGGCGAAGTTAATGAAGTCGAATCGCCATAAAAAGTCATATTACTAGAATGCTTGATAGTGACTCCATCAGGTATATGTATATACACACATACGTATACAAACGTACATGCGCAT
>NW_020870128.1:900686-903186 GCF_003789085.1 Penaeus vannamei | reverse complement strand
GATTTACAGCCTCTGTGCACTCTTGTTAGAGTCCGGGGAAAAGGCGGCGCTGAGTGCTGGATGCCTCGCCGATCTTTTTCTCTTCAGGTCAGGTTGTCGAGACTTAAATCTGTGTTCTTTTTCCCTTTCGAGGCTTTTGGATGCGTGTGGGCGGGTGGTCCCCGTGGGCGGAGTGAGAACCCAATTGATGGGAGACTTTTTCATCCTTTTTTCCAGACTAGTCTGAAATACTCGACTTATCTGTTGGCCATTTTTATGACTAAAATACACGCCGGTGGTAATTGCCTCAATAAATTATGAAATCTTGACCCTCTGATGTCCTGGGGCACGAGAGCCTTTGTTTATGGCGATCGGACTGCAGAATGAAGGGAAAAAACGACATATCAGCCATCCTCATTTATAAAAAGAAGGAAAAAATACACCAATCACTCATCGTCATTTATCCCAATGGCATATATATATTTACGTTTTTGTTCTTTCGTTCTTTCTTTGCGGTCCTATTTTCACGCCATGCATCGAACTAGAATACGTCACCGCTCATCCAAGAAATAAACAGGAAAATACTTAACTGAAGTTTCTGATATCGAACACTCAACAACGCGTCCCTGGCTTCGGCTTCCAGTCCCTCGCTCCCGCATTGGCTCGCAAGATGAGCTGCCTTTGAGCCTCCCTGCGACAGAAGCCCAAAAGCAAAGGGAGAATCTGCACGAAATTACATCGCGTCGCCCGCTGCCCACTTTATGGCCCTTTATAGCAACTGGAAACCGGTCCTTTGTGCTCTATGAGACCTTAAAGTCTTTCAGGTAAGCAGTTCGAGATTGGTAGTCTTGTTCCCGAAGCTCATTAGAGGAACAAGAACATTACCTGTATCTGCTTTTAGAACCGAATGTGGGCGGGGCGGGTGGGAGGTCAGCTGCTGAGCACGGGCGCCGGGCCATTGGGGGTAATAGATAGCATATTGGATAACAGGAAAGACTGGCAGGAAAAAAGGGGTAAAGATGTAAGTATTTCAACGTGGTGTTCTTGCATGCAGGTGAGATTCGATTTTTCCTTTTGTGGTTCATATCCTATATTCTATAACTTATTGTTGACGTCTCCGATGTCGTATATTGAATAAAGAAAGGAAGAAAAAAAGAAAAAAAGAAAACGAAAAGAAAAACACTTATCTGGATATCATGCTGATATTCCGTATATACCCATATCCTCCCTCCTCCTCGACCCTCCTTCAGCACTCCTCCTACCCTTTTATCTTTCTCTCCTCTCCCCACTCTCATACCCCTACACCCCTACCCCTCCTCCTCCCCTCCCTGGCCCTCTTCCTTCCCCTGTCCCTCCTCCTCCTCCTCCCCCTCCCCTGCCCCTCTTCCTCCTCCCCTCTACCACCCCTCCATGAAAATAAGGGCCCTGTGCAGCCGTGAGGAATGCCCCGTCGAAAATAATCACACGGTCGCGCCGTCTAGGGTCAAAAGGGGTCATCTCGAGAGAGGTCAGAGGTCGATGGTTATAGGCCAAGAGGAAGAGAATTACAGCGACGTCTACGCTTGAGGGTTTGCTCGCATTCAAGTCCTGTGTGTTTTTGCGAGGGCAAGTTTGTGGCGATCGCGATAACTTAGCTTGCGAATGGGATGACGGCGCTAATCACATCTGAAAGAAGGAGGGGGGAGGGGGGGGGTGATGCCTTGTTTTTTATTTAGTGTGCATATCTCCCTTCATTGAAAAGGACTCTGTCACCCAGGATATGACCCCTGAATGAGCAGTCTTGAGCCATCAATCAGGGAGGATAGTTATTTATTTCTATCTATATTCCACTTCTTTACTTCTTTTTCTCCTCCTCCTCTCTTTCTCCCCCTCCTGTCACCACCTCCTCCTTCTCCTCAATATCATTATTCTATTTCTAATCTCCTCTCCACTCTTCTTCTTCTCCTCTATTCCTCCCCTCCTTTCACCACGTCCCCCTTCTCCTCATCATCATCCTACTCCTAATCTCTCTCCTTCCTCACCTCCCCTCTTCTTTTCCTCCTTCTCCTTCTGCTCCTCCTACTCCTTTTCCTTTCACCCCCCCTTTTCCTCCTCATCATCTCTTACTCCTAATCTCCTTCTTTCCTCTCTTTTTCTTCTTCGCCTCCTCCTCCCCCTCCTCTCACCACCTCCCTCTTCTCCTCCTCATTATCCTACTCCTAATCTCCTTTCCCTTCTTCTTCTTCCTTCTTCTTGTCCTCCTCCTCTCTTCCTCCTCCCTCCCCTCCCCTCCTCCTCCTCCTTCCTCCTCCGGGTGCAATCATCGGCGCCCGACCGACCCCGTGTCAAAGGTCATCCTGCGATACGATTCCTTCACACTTCCGACCTTCCATCAACACTTTCGGCGCCGCTAATGAGTGGGCTGATAGAACCGTAATGGAACCTGAGGAGAGCTTGTGCGTGGCCGGAGGTTCACGGGTCGGGCGCCGGCGGGGGGAGGGGGAGGGGGGGTGATCACATCGCAGTTGGATGGGGCTGGGGG
>NW_020870128.1:893186-895686 GCF_003789085.1 Penaeus vannamei | reverse complement strand
AACTATATAGTACAATTCATTCATTTACGCGTACATTAATCCTGGACCGCATGAAGCCACCATCAGCATCATCATTGCCTTTTTATGATATCCTTCACCCGTTTGCATCAATGACCCCCCTTCTCCCCCGTCCCTAGCCCCCCCTTTTCCGCCTTCCTATCCATCCCCTTCTCATAATCTTATTACAACTTCGGCGAGTCATCCTCACCATCAACTTATCCCATCCCCCAATCGCCCTCGTCATAACACAGTCATCGCCATCGCCTCTTTCAGCGCTTTCGCCGCCGTGGCTCATCACTCATCGCCCGTTATCATCACAATCTTGTCCCTCCTCTTCGGCCATCCGAGTTGCCAACTTTCCCTTAATTGGCGCCGGTGATTGGGAAGGAAAGATGACGCGCGTCTTGAGGAGTCGAGCGGCGGGGAGGTACGGGGGCAAGGGCTGGGGGAGGAGGGGAGGGCGAAGGATGGGGAGAGGAGGAAAGAGTGAGGGAGGAGGAGGGAGAGGGGGTGGAGGCGGAGCAGAGGAGGAAAAGAGAGAGGGAGGAGGAGGGAGAGGGAAATGCGAAGTAGGAGAGGAGGAAAAGAGTGAGGGAGGAGGAGGGGGAGGAGAGCGAAGGATGGGGAGAGGAGGAAAGAGTGAGGGAGAAGGAGGGAGAGGGGGTGGAGCTGAGCAGAGGAGAAAAGAGGGAGAAGGAGGGGGAGGAGGAGAAGAGGAATGAGTGAGGGAGTAGGAAGGGGAAGGGTTGGAGGATGAGGAGAGGAGGAAAAGAGTGAGGGAGGTGAAGAGAGTTGAAGGATGAGGAGAAGAAGAAAAGAGGAAAAGAGTGATGAGGACGAGGGAAAGGGGGGAGGATGAGGAGAGGAGGAATGAGTGAGGGAGGTGAAGAGATTGAAGGATGAGGAGAAGAAAGAGGAAAAGAGTGAGGGAGGACGAGGCGAAAGGGGGCGGAGGATGAGGAGAGGAGGAAAAGAATGAGGGAGGTGAAGACGGGCTGTAAAGGAGGAAGGATGAGGAAAAAGCAAGGGAAAAGAGGAGAAAATGAAGAACGAAGGGAGGAAATTGAGGTGGGAGAGGAGGTTAAATGAGGAAGGAATGGTAGGAATGAGGGAGGAAGAAAGGGGGGGAGGAAATTAAAACAAGGGAAGAACCAAGGAAATATAAAAATGAGGGAAAAAAGAGAGAAAATGACAAAAGAAAAGGGAGAAATGAGGTGGGAAATGAGAAGAAAATGAGGCATTATTGGAGAAGATATGGGAAAAATAGAAAAAATGAAGCGAGAAAAAACAGCGGGAAAAAAAGGAAAATGAGTGAGATATGGCGGAGGAAAATGCAAGATGTGACAGATCAAAAGGGAAACAGAGTTATGTCCCAGTAAGATAGAAGATTGAAGAGATAGATAGATAGACAGCCAGACGAATAGATTGACAGAGAGAGAGAATACAAAGGAACGGGGAAAACACACACACACACACACACACATCTAGAGCGAGCAGACGAAAGATAACCAACGGCAGTTATCTCCGCGAGGACGAGACCGAAGCCATTCCGTCCCAAGACACACGTCTCAAGACCTTCGCCGAATCGGGTTTAAACGTCTCGAACGATGCTAATTAAACTCAATCTCTCTCTCTGTTTCAACGAATCAGAACTTTCGCTCTATGATATCCCCGAATTGCAATTGCCAAGCTGACGTCCAACTGCCGAGTTCGATCAAACTGCTCCCCGAAGTCCGACTTCCGACCTCTCTGACGTCTCCGAGCGCTCGGACGCAGCCGCGGCGTGTCCAGCGTCTACCGCAGCGACCACCTGCCGCGACTTAAGAGGCATCGCTGCGAGGCGTCCGCGCTGAGCCTGCATGTTAAGGCGGACTGTCGGGACAATCGACCAAGCGCGACGGGGAAGCACTCGCTAATTACGAGGCTATTAGCGCACTTAATCAAGGGTCTTGATTCCTCTTAGATTATTAAATATAATGCATAAGTTTTTAAAAAGTTTTGACACGTCGGGTTAGAAAAAAGCGAGAGGGGCGGGTGGAGGAAGCAGGCAGGCCCCTCAAGCTTAAGGACAGCGGGTGGAAGCAAGCAAGCACGATGGTTGATTCGCATACACGAGAACAGGAACTCCCGTTTACTGAGCAATTAATTGAACTAAAATATCTCAAATGGATCTGAAATTAAACGATGTTATCATGCCGAGTGCTAACAGATAACCCGGCCCTCTCGATGAAGAGCGCGAAGCGTAAGAGATCCATCAGAGATCAGAAATGCAGCAAAACATCGACATTTAACCACTCACCGGAGGAGACCCCCCCGGCCTATCATAATCACCCCCCCCCACCCCTCCCCTTAGCCCCAACAATCCCGGGCTTATAATCTCAGATCGCAATCCTCATCCGGTAATTGCATGAAATAATGAGAGGAATCCAACCCTGGCGGCCTTTCTCTAGCATCTTTGAGACGAGAGCCACTGATGGCGACCGTAGATGAGGGAGGAATG
>NW_020870128.1:868186-878186 GCF_003789085.1 Penaeus vannamei | reverse complement strand
AAGATCTCACTCACGATAGGTGCCGGCTTGGTACAAATTCTTCTCACAGAGACAGAGATCGCCACTTTGCTCAGTCTCTTTACGTCTAAAAAGTTGCTACCGTAATATCAGGGCGACAATATTAGGACTCATGGAGGAAAATGCAGCATTATTTCCGCCAAGAAACGACATCTCTTAAGTGCATGGGGTAAGATGATAATTAGATGTAAAATCTAAGATGCTTAACATTGTTCAAACATGTCGACCAAAGCAAAGCGTGGCTCCAGAGGGTATCTGGTCGGGATCATCAGCACTGGCGATGTTCTTGTCTTGTATCAGGGAACGAGATAAGCGTTTAAGACAGTTGGCTGAACAACACGAAGCGAGTTCCCTGTCTTTCTGCGCCCTTCTCTTTTATCTTATATCATTGTTAGTGGGCATTTGGGGGGCCAGCCTCTCCTGAAGTATATGTCTCGTAATTTCCGATGTTTCTCTGTGCGTTAATAGGTAGGATGGCCTTTGAAATCGTTTTTAGGAAAAAGAGAAATATAACCTATTTTTGAGAATACAATAGCCATTGTTTTCGTTTCCACAAATGTGGAAGCGATAAGAAGAAAAAAACTGCTGAGAGAAAAAAGTCGTGTTGTGTGACTCAACATTAACTTTAATCTGTTCCAAGACCTTCTTGTTTATGCTAATTTGCAAAAGTGAATATTCATGAAGAAAAATTGCATCAGTAATGTAATAATTAACCACTTAGTGGCATGGATCGAGCAGGTTCTGTTGCTTCTGCCCATCCATCACTTTTTGCGGACTTTGATCTGTCAGCGTCAATTTCGGAATTCCTTTGGGCTTTTATCTCGACGTTTGCCTCATTACCTTTAGTGAAGAGACTTGATGTGAATGGCAGTGCTGATTTTGCTGACATTGCTCTTTGAGGGTTTGGTGTTTATTTATGGCAGTTAATTTGATATTAATATCATTTACAGTATCGGTGACGGGGTTATTATAATAAATAACAACAGTAGCTAATAATAATGATGGTGAATGTTATGTCGATGATCATGATCATGGGGATGCTGCCGATGATAATAATAGCAGTAATAGTAATAAAACAATGGTTCTAACTAAACAACAATAATAATAATAACGAGGATAATAATGATGATAATAATAACAATAATAATGATAACAGGAATAACAACTACAATAATAATATCAACAATGATGATAATAATGATAATGATAATACTCTACTGATAATGAAAATAAAACAATAGTAATAATAATAATAATAATGATAATGATAATAATAATATAATGATTATAATAATGATAATAACAATGAATATTAAAATGATAAGAAATAATGATAATAGAAAACCAAAACCAAAATGACAAATGATGATAATGGTAATAATGATAATAATGGTAGTGGTAATGATAATGATAATAATAATAATAATAATAATAATAATAATAATAATAATAACAATAATAATAACAATGATGAAAATCATAATGATAATAATGGTAATAATTATAATAATAATAATAATGAAAATTATGATAATAACGATGGTAATGATTTATAAAAAACTATAAAATGATGATTATGATAATAGTAAATAATTAAGCGTAAAAGTCGTCGTAGAGGTAGAGGTAGTAATATCATTAATAATAATAATAATAATAGTGATATGAATTAGTACTGAGAATTATAATAATAAAAAGCAAATAAATAGGCAGTAATAAATATCTAATATGCAGTAATAAATATCTAATATTTAATTAATAAAATCAATGAACGTTATAATGAAAATAAAAAATAACAAAAACAATAACAATGATAATGATAGTAACAACAAAAACGATAATAATGATAGTAATAATAATGAAGATAATGATAATAATGATAATAGTAATGTTAGGATAATAATAATAATAATAACAATAATAGTAATAACAATTGTGATGATTATCAAGATAAAGAAAATAATAACAATAACAATGACATTGATATTAGTAATGACAATAATAACAATAATAATAAACTGATGAAAATAATACAGACTATAATGATCGTAATAATAGCATCAATAATAATAGAAATAATAATGAGGATGATTAAAATCATAATAATTACGATATGACAATAATTAGATGTTTAATGTTTAATATTTCAAAGAAACAATACATAAAACTTGTAAATCATAACACAAATAAAACAGTTATAAGAATGACTGCAGTATATGCCAACAATGAAAAACGATTATAATGATACTGATAATGATATTAATGGCACTACTAATAGTGGTGATGATAACGGTGATAAAACTAGTATTTACATTGACGATAATAATTACTATTATAATAATAATGACAAAATCAGCAATATAAATTACAGTATTAAAATACAAATACTACTACTACCAATACTAACAATCATCATCATTACCAGTACACCCCTGACCATCTTCTTTTTCACTGCGTCTGAGTAAGAGGAACCAAGAGGAGAGGTAAAAACGCTGGTTTTGCAAGATCAACTTTATTGTTCATCATGCTGGACATGACGTCGAGAAGAGGGAGTTTGGTAGGCCGAGAAAAAGACAACAAATTGCATTCTAGACATCAACATTTCTACTCTTAGGATCACTCACTTTGACCTCGTTTCCAGATCGCCACTTGAACCCTGCACTTGAGATCAACTAAGGAAAAGTGACCAGCCAATTGCGCCACAAGACGATTCACCATTTCAGAGGGGGAGGAAAAATGCAGTGCATATATATAACCTGTTTTAAGTCCACCTCAAGCGGCGTTCTAGAAATAGGCCTATATTTATTTATTTTTTGAGGGCATGGATTTAGGTACGTTGGATGACTGACGTGGTGCAGATACTGCCCACGTTAAACCGACCATCCGTGTGTCCACTAAACCACTGTTAAACTTCATCGTACACAGTGTTCACTATAACCTATACGCATCCACTGTCTTGTATTCCTCACGAATCACCGCTCCGCACAGTGATCACCATATAAAGCATCCACGACACACTAACACACTAGAGTACTTCCTGGGGGGAATGTCCTAGGTCCTGGGCAAAGAGAAAGTGTGAATCCTGAGCTGCCATGAGGTTGAGCGAGCGTTACCCAAAAGAGTCGCTCAACCTAACCGCAGGAGGGATAGTCACCATCTTCCACAGAACACAGTATTATGCTAAACACTCCAGTGATGCTGCTGGCAAGGTAGGCGGTGACAGGGTCTAGGCAGGCATGGTCAGGGCAGAAAGGAAGGGTTTGAGGATGATCTCGACGGGCGTGGCCACAACCTCCGAGCCGAATTATCTGCGCGTGACTTTTCTTAAATCTTCCAACGAGAGACGGCAAGCCAAACCTCGACCTTGAAAAACCATTGGCTTCCGATGTGTAATGGCTTTTTTTTCGACACTTTCTGCATCAATTTCTGTGTTCCTTCACTTTAATTTGTATTTCAGGAGTTCCAATAAGATTACTTGTATCATTCTATTATTTCATGCAGCTACAAATCACTGAAATACATGCTTATATGTAAAAAAAAAGATTTTAAAGGTTTCACTATATGTACAATCTTTGTTTCCACGGCAGAGGGAAAAGAACCAGCAGAATGAAGTAAACTTGCCAAGGATAAATGTAAAGACCTCCTTGGGAAGGAGGGATAAGAAGTAGGAGCAAGTGCCCTGGCCAGGACCCAGTCGTAGCCTCGCCACAGTGGAGTGTAAACGGTGCCAAGTTATCCGTCTCTTGTGTGGTGGCACAAAAAACACATCAGGGATATGCTAACATAAGAAATCACAGGCACGCAAACAAATCATACTTCAGAAATCGTTGACCTTACATGTTCGCTTTACATTAAATGTTACATTTGTGCCCAAAATACATGAGTACATGTATATATATGTATGTATATACAGTGTACATACACACTATATACACAACTGAGAATCTACACCTTCAACCAGACACTGAGAAAGAATGGCACGAGAGTTTTAAGGAAGAGGGGCTACAAGTACCGCTTAGAAGCAGCAGTTCGAAAGTACCAGACGTGCTAGTCAGAAGCACCAGTTAGAGGTACTAGTTAGAAGGAGTAGTATGTCAAATATTGATCAGATGTACCAGAGACTGGAAGAAATATTGGAGAGATTAAGCACGGTCTTGCCCCACCTCAGTCGAGCATTGCAGCGTGCAGTAATGGAGCACTGTATACTTTATAGAAGTGTATGCACATGGAGAAAAGTGTGTACATGGGGATGAAGTCTGCATGTATATCAGAGGATCATGCATACAAGCATCCTCATGCAAGTCGAGAGAAGTGTATGCACATGGAGGTAACTATGTGATAATCTGAAGGACTAACATGTGTAAGTGATAGGACAATTATGTACAACGTCAGGGAAGTGTGTCAGCTTGTGTGTAAACAATTATGTATGTATGATTCCCATTTTCACAGAAGCCCTTATACCCTCAGAGACAAAGATGAAGGTGAACACAGCTGGACTTTCGAGGCCCAACTAACAAACTGAACTAGACTGTGTTAGTGTGCTATATCAAGTGTAGCTCTTCCTGATTATTACTCAGCAGTGCCAACAACAGCACGTAAAAATTTCAAATCTGCTGATTTTTACATGAGGGCTTTTGCACCTTAGTCTTACAAACGGATAATATGAAATGAAAAGCACTTCCTTCAGGGATATTTTAAAAACATCAATATGCAAACAAGTTGCCATCCCGAAGATTTGGTCTAAGGCGTCCGAGTTCAAAACTCGACTTCGTGTTAGCAAACACTCAAAACTGAACGGCCTTAAATTCTAGCACTCTGTACTTCAGTGACGAAGACAATGGCGAGTACAAACTCTGAACACTCTAGATGATACAGAAAAGAACTCCCTTTATACCACAGACTGAGTTTACAGAAGTTAACAGAGGCTTTTGATGCCACTGGCAGAGCCACAAAGAGGAAAGGCCAAAAGTCTAAGACGCGGGTGTGAGGGCGTGAGAATGAGGGGAGAAAGTGATCTCATTTCTAATGTGAACAATTATGTTAGTGAATCGGACATACAAATACAGGTGATTGAACTATTTTTCAATTCAATTTCCTAATCACTGCAACTAACCTGAAATATACGTCAATCATTAAAAGATATCTTTAGCTGTCAGTCACAGACGGCCAAAAACCAGTGCACAGTAAAGATGACTGTTCAGTCAAAGAACATCTTTACCGCTATTCCAGTCTCTATAGAGTCATACAATATTTACACAGATCATTGTACATCTCCTCATGTAAATTTATTAGTGCACAGGTAACCCATTCACTTCTTATTTGGTATGGCAGTACAGAGAAAGGGTTCCTGTCAAAGAGGGATCAGAAGTTTACAAAAGTTATTTGGGTGGACTAGAAGTTTTGTTATTGACTGGCCATTTCATCTAAATATGATCATCGAAACTATCTTAAAAATGTGGCATGGTAGCTAAACCTTCCCGTCTTTATCATAAAGCCCAAGTTATTGTTATAGTTCTGCACTAATAAAGGTATTAAAGAAAGATCACACTCCTAGAAAGTTAAGTGTGCTCACCCTCACTCACGCTCGCACACTCACCGGAGTTGCTCATTGTCAGGATGAAGTTCTAAGTTTAAAGAGTGTTTTATTGTAACCTCAGATAATCAACATGAATCTCGTCTTCCCCCCAAAAAAGGCTAGAGTTATCAACGTTTATCGTGGAACACTTTTGTTCCGTTTTGAAATCCGCGACGAAAACCAGATAAAAGTTGATAAGTCACAAAAATTCAAGGAAAGAAGACCAAATTTTTTTGTTTTTTTGTTTTTTGCTTTTTTGTAACTTGATATTGACTAGACAACCTGATTATGATAACCACTAGATGGCCTTGTTGGTGTTCATCTTCCATCAGGGCATATCCATCCTCCCAGGAGATGTGCACCAGTGGCTTAATGATAAATTCTCATGCATTAAAAAACGTCTAAATTTGAGTAGGGAAACTCCATCGGCAGTTTTGTGTTGTGGGAGGAGGAATAGGCCCGCGTGACCTACAACTTGGCCCCTGGAGTGTGATAATACCTATTTGTACAAAAACTTAGCAAAAATTCTAGCAAATTGATTTAAGCCTGATGTAGTGAATTTTTTTGATTACATCCTCCTTAGGAATTATTAGTGTCACGTCACTGGAAAAAATCACACAATCAAGAGGATCACAAAGACCTGCTCCAGGGGCGTCTTCATCAAGGGCTTTGATTCACAATTTCCCTTCTGTAGGTGGAGTATCTGATTGGCTTCTGGCATACTTGCAAGGTGTTTGGTGTATTTCATCTTTACCTAGTGTACGGTGCATCTCACAGCATCCGTCAGTTACAGCCCATGTCAGCCCCTTCATCAGAATGGCACTGATGGCAATAGTGATGCTAAAATTTACAGACTAACAGACACGCTAACTACCTATTCTGATTGATTTATCTTATATACATTTACATACAGAAAATACAGACTGTACACAGTTTTCCTTCCTATGTCCACCTTGTCAGATGGTTGTGTTGTGTGCACACAGACTGACAGCCTTCACTATGAGCAACCTTGTGAAGGTGAGTCTCCTAAAATCCCCGCTGAGGGAACACCCACTGAAGACATGAACTACATGGGGAAAACATAGGGCGAGGGATCGTCTACCAGATCTTGGAATATCATTGAGTATACCAAGATCAGTGTCTATCAATGATATGTGCTACCATGGAAAACTACTTGCCAGCACGTGGAGACAACTGCCTCTGTCATCAAAAGGGGAATTGAATCCACCCAATGGACTATTTTCATTGGAGAAGAAAGAGAAAAATAAAGTTTCAATTGCCTGGCTACAGTGACTGCCCCAAACCTAAACTGCGTCTTTTCCACTACAGTTAACTTCAGAGTCAGGCAATTTTCTTACAATATAAAATGCAAATATTTATGAGGTCAGAAGTGCTAATTCTTCCCATCTTTTTTTGAAACAGCAGAGGAAATATTTTTGTTAAAATTTACATTAAAACAGTAAACATAACCTCGTGCTGTTAAGTACTGAGTTATTCCATTCATAACAACAACATTCCTCCTTTGTCATCTTTGTTCACAGTATGCAGTTCATCACAACAATGCCATCTGCATGTCACATGTCTGGAGATTCCACAGTTATTGGAGAAGTGGAAATAAACGTCCCTCATTTCAGCACAAAATGTGACGTCTTAAAACTCATGTACAGAGACATACGTAAACTCATAAAAACCAGAACCTCGTCATATCAATATACATCATAACACAGCCAGGTAGCAAAATAGTCTGTTTTCTATAATATATATGCTACACTATGGTATTACTGGAAGTCCTGCCACTCACAATGGACACAATAAGTAAAAACTATTATCAGTTAACAGACCTGCTTGGTGACTGGCCTAATACTGAACATGAGGAGCAGGATTACCTACTGATCTAAGTATATTTTGATGAGACTTCTGTATAGACTTTCTTTTTTTTCCTATGACATGTAAATTATATTTTTTCTACAGATACTCATCTTTAAAGTTTCATAAATGGATCTATATATACATTCTGAATAATGACAGAGAACGTGGTTTTATGCTTAGTTAACAACCATTTCTTTTTTTCTATGTCTCTACAACCTTGTTCATACAACCTGATTCTGCCTAAACCAAATAACCATGTGCATTAATTATGAGAAGAATATTGCTTAAAATCTAATACAGAGATAGCAAAGAATCCCCAAGATTCACGAGGACTTTCTAGTTATTTCATCCAGCAGATGTTGCACAACCTGTTGCAGACGTCATGGTAGCAGCTGATTTGATTGAAGATTTCAGTGTCCTTTCTGGAAGAGAAGAGAAAAGGAAAATTGAATATTGGTCTTCGGAAAGTGACAAATTCGGATAGTTCGGAAGTAAAAGCTATCCAAAGGAAATTTTAATTGTAGTAATTATATAACTTTAATCGTGCATACTTTTTATGAACAAGAAACACCAATGCCAAATATATCCAATGCTTCTCACTGATGCGTATGATGTTTTTTCCCTAAGAATGATAAACCTTAAGATAGCCATATCAGGTGGTGAACCTCGTAAGTTTCATGGGCTAACATGTATGTCATAAAAACTTTTTTCTAAGAATAGCCCTCAAAGGCATTTTATATAAAATAGTTTAAGGAAGAAGTAAGCAACAGGATTAGATTTTTTTTTTATTCTTTTAGTTTTTTTCTTTCCAGAAAATATAAAAAATGTTTACCCCATGTATTTTTTTCTGTGATGACCAAAATATCCACCAGATTTTAAAATTCTGAACACAAATCACTTTCTCAAAACAGTAGTCTGGTGTCCCCGCAAACACACATACAAGCACAAACAAACACACGCACAGACCAAAAAAAGGACGCAAGGCACACAAAAACAGAGAACCCATCCTTCCTACCCATCAAAGGCCTCTCCTAATTCCCAAGGCCCCATTTTTATCACCTTCCTCTCACCTCCTCCCCATACACGGCCACACGCACTCGCTCTCACCATTTCAGAGGTGCGTTCGCGCCGCTGAGCCGTCCGGGGGCGCCTCCTCCGTGCTCTCCTGAGGGCGTGCGGGGAGAGAGAAAGGAAAAAAAACATTGCTCTTAATTCCTGTCTACAATTAGCCTCCTTGTCAGACAATGTGAATGCAAATAACCCTAGCGTTGTGGTAATGAGGGATAATTACACCTCTATGTACACTTGGTTAGAGGATCCCTTGGGGGCGACCACACAGGCCCTCGCTCGCTCCCGAGTGTGAAGGCGAGGCCGAGGGAAAGCGGAGGCGGGGAGGATTGGAGGAGGAGGACTGGGGAGGAAGGAAGGACGAGGGAAGATAATGATAAAGAGGGAGGGGGTGACACGCCAAGGGAAAGCAAAGGGGAGGAGGATGGGGCGAAGGACTGAAGAGAAAGGGAGGACGAGGGAAGACGAAAATGATAAGGAGGGAATAAGAAAAGATGATGAGGGAAGAAGGAAATGGCAAAGTAGGATGAAATATGAGGTGGAGGGAAAGCGAAGAGGAAGCGGATGGGGTGAAGGACTAACGAGAAAGAAATGAAGAAGGAAGAAGAAAATGATAAAGAGGAAATGCAATGTGAAGCCAAAGGAAAGCAAAGAGGTGTAAATGGAATGCAGAAGTATTGATCAGAAAAAAAAGAAGGAAAGGGTAAAAGAAGATGGAATGTGAGGCGAAAGGAAAACGAAAAAGGGAAGAATGGGATGAAGAAAGATTGAAGAGAAAAAAAGATAAAGGCAAGGGGAAACGATAGACATGGAGTAGAGTGGGGCAGAAGGGCTAAGGATGAGGGAAATATGAAAGGCAAGTTTAAAATGAAAAGAATGAATAAACACTGATGGTGATTATTTAACTTACTTCACTGGAAAATTAAATTAATTGAAACAAGAAAAACAATAAGAAAAGAAGCAGAAAAAAGTAAATCAAGTGAGAGAGAGAGAGAGAGAGAGAGAGAGAGAGAGAGAGAGAGAGAGAGAGAGAGAGAGAGAGAGAAGAGAGAGAGAGAGAGAGAGAGAGAGAGAGAGAATGAGGGGAGGGGAGGGGAAGGGAAGGGAGGGGAGGGAAGGAGGAGAGAGAGTCAGAAAGCGAATGGTTCCGAGAGCGAGAGGCGCAGGCTCCTCCCCTGAGGGAACAATCAGTTTAGGGAGGTTTTTTTTTTACAGCCGATCGGCCGGGTGTCATTCAAGTTTATTTGGATAACCCAGCCTATTACGGGCCCGATACCACCGCCGATAAGCAGACGCGATACCTCGGCTACAACGGACACCACTTAACGATGATTATCATAATTGTTTGGTCACTGTAAAACCCGGGTTGAAGGCTCCCTCCCCGAGGCGTTCCTGCCATATTTAAGTGTCTGATTATTGGCCGAGTCCTTTAGTGGGTCTCAACTTCCACGCTGAGAAGGAATGATAAATCGG
>NW_020870128.1:848186-850686 GCF_003789085.1 Penaeus vannamei | reverse complement strand
AAATACAACAATAAAAAAACACCAACTGCTACACTTAAAATACACGAATGAAACTTAAAATAAAAGAAAAAATCAATTGGGGGAAAATGAAAAGAAACCAGAGAATCGAACAACAAGAACACAATCAACACACATGACTGATCCTATGGCAAAACATAACAATGCTCATAAAAAGGCAGAGCATGAAGAAGGAAGGGGTTGGGGGGGAACACATAAAGGAAGGACACAAAGGTCAGACAGGGTCACCGTGACAAAAGAGTGCAAAGGTTGAGGTCGATATTCGATGCAGATTTGCAACCACATTTGCAACTGTTTATCGTAAAATAAGTGAAGTACATTCTATAAACAAATGTAACTGTATTTTCTTCAATCAGAAAAAATGAAAAACATATTTGACCCGCCCAATGCCGACTCTGAACCTGAGCACAAGAGGTCACTCAGCGGATGCATCAAACTGAACGGACTTTGATCTCTGGTCCCTCCATTCCCCCAACTGACCTGCTTTCTCTCCAGCTCTGTCACCAGCAACTCGAGCTGACTCTGAAGCCTTTGCTTTTCAACAGCTGAATTCTTCAACTCAGTATTGGCTTTGTTCAGGTCTGCCTTCAACCTCTGTATCTCCTGGCTGTCTTTCGGGTTGTTGCTTTGGTTCTGTATGATCTGCTGCTGTTCGTGTGTTTGTTGGAGTAAGTGTTGTATTTTCTGGGTCTGTTCCTGAATCTGCTGTTGTGCTTGTTGTGCTTGTTTTTGTAGTGTTTGATTTTGTTGCTGTAATTGTTGATTTTGTTTGTTTGTGTCTGCAATCTGTTTGTTAAGGTCCTGATTTTGTTGATTCAGCTGTTGCACTTGCTGATTTATTTTTTGGTTGTCTTGAGCCATGGTCTGCATTTGCTTCTGCATTTCCTGCACAGCGCGCTCTGCCTGATCTGCTCTCTGTTTCTCTGAGGAGATATTTTGCTGAAGTTTGGCTGTCTCGCCCTCTCCCTTTACAGCATGATCCTCTACCTGTTTTTTCAGCTCTCCAACATCTCGCTCTGCCTTTTCAGCCCGCAGTCTTCCTTTCTCTGCCTCGCTGCGCATGACTCCCAGCTCCTTCTCTTTGCCTTGCAACTGAATGATCAAGTTCTTGAGCTCCTTCTCAGCCTCCTTCTGGATTAACCCTGCCTCCTTCTGAGCCGCCTGTGCCACCTGCTGAGCCTTTTGGACCTCCTGCTGAAGTCGCTGCACCTCCTTTTCCGCCTCGGCTCGCAAGGCATTGAACTCCTTTTCTTTGGCTGAGAGTTGCCCTTGCAGCCTCTGGATTTCCTTTTCTCTGCCTTCCAACATTTCTTTGGCCCCTTGTTCCATCTCTTTCGTGGTGTTGCTCAGCTCTGATTTGATTCGCTTATTCTCGTCCTTGAACTTTTGTAAGTCTGATTCTGACTGCTTCAGCTCCTGCTGGAAGTTCAGGAGCATGTCTTGGGACTTCTCTAGCTGTTTCACAAGCTGGTCTCTCTCAGTCTGTAACTGCTTGAGGTCCGTCTCGAGTCTGCCGATCATCTTCTCGCGTTTCTCTTGTGTCGTATTCAGTCTCTCCTTTTCTGTTCCGACCTTACTGAGGTCATCTTTAGCTCTCTCTAGTTCCTTGTTCAGACGTATGATCTCTTCTTTACACTTTTCGAGATCTGTGTTGGACCTTTGCTGATAGTCCGAGGCCTTATTCACCATGCCCTTTGCCTCGTCTAAATCTCTCTTGAATTTCTTGTTCTCCATTTCTAATTTTTCTTTGGTGTCATTTGCTCTTCTGAGTTCTGTCTGAGACTTTTCTAATCGTTCGTGTAACTTCTCGAGTTCGACAGACATTCTCTCGAACTCAATTTTGGCTGATTCATTGCTCTCTTGGTATTTAGACATGTGCTGTTGCGATCTCTCCATCTCATGCGTCAGTCGTTGGACTTCCAGCTCAGCCTTTTCCCTTCCAGCCTGAGCACGAGTGAAGTCAGCCTGAGCACGGTCTAATTTGTCTTTTAATTTCTCGATCTCTATGGAGGTCTTTTCCACCTCGGTCTTGTTCCTGTCTTGGGCCGTGAGGAAACGCTCGAGTTGATTCTGGCTCATCTGAAGGTCGCTCTTGAGCCTCTCGTTCTCGCTCTCCAGTTTCTCCACCTTTTGTTGTGATTTTGTACATTCGATCTGAGCTCTTTCATATTTGTCTTTCATCTTCTCCACTTCGATGTTCGCTCGTTCAAGTTCCCCTTCGTACTTCTCCTGGCTGCTTGTGTACTTCCCTACTCTGGACTGTGTTCTGTCGAGCTCTGACTTCATACCATCCAGTTCTTCAGACAATTTCTCATTCAGGAGCTTCGCTTTCTGTAGTTCTACCTGGCTCACGTCATAACGTTCCCGTAACCGTTCGTTCTCACTCGTGAACTTCTCTACGTCCTGCTTGTTCTTCTCTGAGTCAAGCTGATTTTACCATCTTTGGTTGCTGCTTTGTCCATTCCAGTCTTTTTCCTAGTCA
>NW_020870128.1:845576-848086 GCF_003789085.1 Penaeus vannamei | reverse complement strand
CACACACACATAACACACAGCAACCCCCCGCCCACACCACACACACACACACACACAGCAACCCCCCGCCACACACACACATACACACACAGCAACCCCCCCCACAACACACACACATACACACAGCAAACCACCCCACACACCACCACACAGCAAACCCACAACAACCCACACACACACAGCAAACCCACACACACAGCAAAACCACACACACACACACCCAAGCAAACCCACCACACCACACACAGCAAACCCACACACACACACAGCAAACCCACACACACACACACACACACACACACACACAGCAAACCCACACACACACACACACACAGCAAACCACACACACACACACACACCACAGCAAACCCACACACCACACAACACACACACAGCAAACCCACACACACACACACACACACACACAGCAACCACACACACACACACACAGCAAAAAAAAAAAAAAAAAAAACCCACACACACACAGCACCCCCCCGCCCCCCCCCCCCCCCACACACACACACATACACAGTAAACCACATACACCATACACTACACACATACACATACACACAGCAAACCCACACACACACAGAGCAAACACACATACATACACACCCAGCAAGCGCACACATACACACACAGCAAACACACACATACACACACAGCAAACACACACATACACACACAGCAAAACACAACACATACACACACAGCAAACACACACACACACACACACACACCACACACACACACACAACACACAACACACACACACACAGCAAACCAAACACAACACACACCACACAGCAAACACACACACACACAGCAAAACACACACACACACAGCACACACACACACACCAGCAAACACACACACACACACACAGCAACCACACACACACACAGCAAACACACACACACACACAGCAAACACACACACACAGCCAACACACACACACAGCAAACACACACACACACAGCAAACACACACACACACAGCAAACACACACACACACAGCAACACACACACACACAGCAAAACACACACACAAACACACACAAACACACACACACGAACACAACACAACACACACACACACAGCAAACACACACACACACACAGCAAACACACACACACACACACAGCAAACACACACACACACACTGCAAACACACACAAAAACACACAACACACACACAGCAAACACACACACACACAGCAAACACAACACACACACACACACAGCAAACAAACACACACCACACACACACACACACACACACAACACAAAACAAACACACACACACACACACAAAACAACACACACACACAGCAAACAAACACAACCACAACACAGCAAACAAACACACAGCAGAACAATACACACACACACACACACACACACACACACACACACACACACACACACACACAACCACACACAGGCAAACACAACACAGCAAACACACACACACAGCAACACACATACACACACACATACACACACACAGCAAACACACACATACACACACAGAGCAAACACACATACACAACACAGCAAACACACATACACACACACACACACACACAGCAAACACACACACACAGCAAACACACACACACAGCAGACACACACACACAGCAGACACACACACACAGCAGACACACACACACAGCAGACACACACACACACAACACACACACACACACACGACACACAACACACGACACACACACACACACACGACACACGCACACACACACATACACACACACCATACAACACAGACAGCAACACACACACACACACACACACACAGCACAACACACACACCACACACGCAGCAGTGTACGAACACACACACACACACGCAGCAGGTGTACGAACACACACACACCACACACACTCACACAGCAGGCGCGCGCACACACACTCACACAGCAGGCGCGTGCACACACACACACACACACACTCACTCACACATTAGGCACCACGCACACACACACACACACACACACACACACACACACACACACACACACACACTCACTCACTCACTCACTCACTCACTCAACTCACTCACTCCACTCACTCACACAGCAGGCACGCACACACACACCACACACACACACACACACACACACACACACACACACACACACACACACTCATGCACCACACACACACACTCATGCACACACAAACACACGTATGCACACGACACACACACACTCATGCACACACACACACACACACACATACTCATGCACACACCACACACACACCATGCACACACACACACACATCATGCCACACACAGCACACACACACACACTTGCACACGCACTTGCACACGCACACACACACACAACACACACACACACCCACACACACACACACACACACACACACACACACACATACATAACACACACATACATACACACACATACATACACAGCAGGCACACACACATGCATACACAGGCAGCACACACACACACAT
>NW_020870128.1:830576-838076 GCF_003789085.1 Penaeus vannamei | reverse complement strand
CTATGCTGCCATCACTCTTTGCATTTGTGTTCCATCAGCATCTGTTTTTGGTTAGTTCTCATCATACTGACAGCATTGGTAGAATGGAACTGCAGGTAGTGTGAAAGAGGATGGGAGTTGCATACAGTTGTCAGTGTACCCTTTTCCTTAGAGATCAATGGCCTCTCTCTAGGCAACACCCAGAGGACTGGATTACCTGGTCTCCACCCCATTCCTGGGAATATTGATGCTACATTTGTGCCCTCATTTAACCATTTGACTATGACCAACTCCCCCCACCCCATAAATGGACCTCATGGTTCATGGTGAATATGGAGGGTTTTGATATCCCATTATCCCTGTGGAAGGAGATAAAATATATGGTAACCATTAGTCTCCCTGGGCCAACAACTCTGAACCAGTACTCTGACTTTGAGTGGGAGATTACATAGTATGCTCCCCAGACAAAAACCTCATCTATCCAGCTGTAGCAGTTGGAAAAGAGGAACCTGCAACTTATCGCAGTGACATTAGGGGGAGTTGCTGTATCCAAGGGGTTAAAACTTTTCATTGCTGCAAAATGTTCCTAGAAAGGCCAAGGAAATAAATAGATAAAAAAGATATAGTGCCATTCACAATTTGCACTGAGAAAACAGCATTAACCCAATGCAACCAGAGTGAAACTGGTAAACGGCTGCTAAAGGAACACACCTTGAAACTGGTTTACCACCAGTATAGGATTAATAGTAAAGCATTCTGGTCTATTTGTAAATATACTGATGAGTTGGTTTACATAAGAGTGACGAAAAATAAATTTTGCTTGTCTGAAAACATTACTAGGAAGTAGTTTAAAAGAGAGAGTAGACTCTTGTTGTTTTGTCTGTTTTGTAGATATGAATGAACATGAAAAATGGGTGTAGTTTTTATTTATTTATTATTATCATTACTTTTTTATTTTATTTATTTATTTTTAATTAATTAATTTTTTATTATTATTATTATTTATTTTATTTTATTTATTTTATTTTTTATTATTATTATTTTTTTCTTGCTTTGATTATTTAAACAGAAACCTTTAAGATAAATCCTACCACTTTTGTAGCTTAGAGATCAGATAGACACAAAAAAGTAGTGCTATTAGTACACTCCTTGTTTTGTTCTTGACAGAGTAAGTGGCGACATAGTTGACTGAAGTTGGCATTTGGTCACCCAGACTAAAAATTACATATTTGGAATTTTCCTTATTTGTGCCGCATGTCTGGAAAATTAAAACTTGGATTTGTAATACTTACTTTGCCTTAAAATAATGCAAAGGTGATACAGATTGAACATTATTTACAACCTGGATTTGAATATGCTGCTTTCTCTTTTAGCACAAGATATGATAGCATTGCCTTGCTTTGTTTGTTTACAGTTTCCAGGTGCATCCTAAGATATTGCCTATATACAGTATGTTAGTGGTTGAATTATCCTATCCCCAATCAGTTACTAAAGTTGTTAAGATTTTCATGTATTATGTAATGTTTGTCACACACACTACCACATCTTTCTTTCCCTTTCTTTCCCTTTTGTCACAATAAAAATTTGTGAAGTACATGGTTGTTTTAGGGTTACAAGTGTGATACTTCTGTCAAATAATTACTTTTTGAACTTGTAGACAAATTTACACAATATTGTCTCATGTGTTTGACTAGAAAATCTGAAATTTAGCAATGAAATGTAAAACACTTGATTGTGTTTATTTTAGCCGTCCCTCCGGCACCATCCCCGGGTAAGTCCTCAAGATACGACACCTCCCTCGGGCTCCTTACAAAACGCTTTGTTGACCTACTCCAGTCGGCACCTGATGGCACTGTTGATCTCAATAGGGTAAGGATACAGAGCTCTTGTTACTGAATTAGTAAGTAGTTTAAAAAGGAAAGTAAATTCTTTTGTTATTTTATTTTGAGTCTGTGTTTGTTAATGTTTGTGTAAAACATGGATGTGAATGAAGATGATTTTTTCTTCTTTTTTCTTTTATTATGTAAACAAAAACCTTCAAATAAGATCATACTACTTTTGTTGCTTAGGGATCAGATAGAGATGCAGAAAAAAGTAGTGCTGTTAATTCACTCCTTATTTTGTTTGTGAAATGGTAAGTGGTGACATAGTTAACTAAGGTTAGCATCAGGTCACCCAGACTAAAAATTACATATTTGGAATTTTCCTTATGTGTGCCGCATGTCTGGAAAATTAAACTTGGATTTGTAACACAAACTTTGCTTTAAAATAATGCAAAGAAGATTACAAATTAACATTTATGTATAACTTGGATTGTAACATATTGCTTTCTCTTTTAGCACAAGATATATGATAGCCATGTCTTGCTTTGTTTATTTACAGGCCTCTGACATGCTGTCTGTGCAGAAGAGGAGAATATATGATATCACAAACGTCTTAGAGGGAATTGGTCTAGTCAACAAAAAGTCCAAAAATAATGTTCAGTGGCTGTAAGTAGAAAGCAAACTATTTTGTTGTCGGTACCTCCAGATTCATAAACAGACAACAACAATTCCCAGCTGTTTCCTTATTTTTGGTTGGATTGCCAATTATCAAATGACTTAGATATTTCCTCAAAACAAGTTGTGCTTAATGTTTGCTGTTTGTAGAATAGCTTGTTTGTAAAGATGTCTTATCATGAATTTTGAAAGTGATGCCTATAAATATTACTTTCTGTCCAGCTCTGCTTCCTACATATTTCCTTCTCTACTTTCATTTCAATTCTTGCTGATCCTCTTCCTTCCTGTTCATGATGGCCTTCAATGTCAAATTGATATTTCTTCGCCTTTCTTTTGAAAATATCCATTGGTAATTTTTGTTGATCCCCAAAGATTGAAATCACTTAATGAATAATGCAGCATAATTTTCCTGTATAGCTGAAAATAAGGTTATGTATCATCTGTGTATCTAATTATCAATTTATCCAGTTTGTGTCTGTCTGTCAGTCAGCTATTCATTTTAATGTTCCATATCTATTGTCTTCTAAAACTAAAAATCATGACCTTATAAACAGTTTGTACTAAACTTTTAAGTTCTGTACTTTCAGAGCTTCACGGATGAGCAGTCAAAATTTAGAGGGTGATGTTGAACATCTTGCTTCCAAAGAAAATGAACTTGACAGATTAATAGAACAAGCAGGTTTGTTAAATATAATTGTTGTATAAACCTGGATTCTTTATTTAGCATAGGAATTCCATTACCATGTGCCCAGGCTATAAATTACATACTTGATTGGTACCAAGTATGTGCCGCATGCCTGGAATATTAAATGGGACTGCAGCACAGTTCATTTTTCTCAGGAGAAGATGATGTGCTTGAGTTTCTACAAGCTTACATGGATTTGAGAATTTTTAAGGTTTTTAAGTTTGATTTAAACAATTTATTTGCTGCATGTTCTTTCAGTGTTCTTCCAGTTATGAATTTATAAATGTTACAAGCTTTCCAAGAGTTTTTAAATACTTTTTCATAGCCATACTCAGAGTATGTTTAAATTTTATTTCAACAGAGAGAGACCTCCTGCAGATGAGTCAGGACAAAAGATATGCCTACATTACATACCATGATCTTCACACCATCCGATATTATAAAGACAAAACTGTGTTTGCTGTGAAAGCGCCACCTGGAACACAATTACAGGTCCCACAAGAGGTCAAAGAGCAGGTAAACTTTTGCCAAAGTTGCATGATGAATATTCTCATGCACTTCCTAACAAATACTAATTGTTTGACATTTTCATTTGAGAAGGTAAATAATGTGATATGATTGACTAGGTATGTTATGGTAATGGTTATTTTTCAGGGTTATAAAATTCACTTGAAGAGTGAAAATGGTCCAATTGAAGTATTCTTATCAGAATCCAGTATTGGGGAAAGCCCTATTAAACAGAGTCCAATCAAACAAAGTCCACTAAAGACAAGCCCACTCAGGACCCCATTGCCAGCCACTTCAAGGGCAAAGCTAAGACCCACACGGACAAGAGCTAGCAAGGCCTTGCTACAAACCCAAAAACCTGAGCTGACCACACCAAAGAAGGTAAGCAGTACCTTGTCATTTTCCTAAGTAGTGGGTCACTGTTCAAGTTGATTCAGTATTGTAAAATCTTGTCATTCATGGCCAATGGATTGAAATGTATCTTTCATTTTCATAGATGGGAAGAATTATTAGTTAATAGATGACATGAAAAAAAGAAAATACTTAACACTGCACTTTAAAGGAGATGGTTTAGGAAAAAATGTATACAATCTTTTATAGTAGATAAAAAGGTATTTCACTGTATGTCTTTTTTTCCAGGAGCCTTTATCCCCTAGCCTGGTTAACATAAAGACTGAGCTACCAGACCCCGATGAAGGTGACGACCCTCTAGGACCCTCTCCAAGCTTAGATTTAGATGATGACAGTATCCGTAGTGCCCTTATATTGGGTTCTGATGATTTGGGACCTGTTGGTGGTAAGCTTCAGCTTCAGATGGAGGACCAGAGTGAAGGTAAGGAATTTCTTTTGACAGAAAATTGTGTGAATTGTAATTAAGTATATTTTCAGTGTGGATATTTGACCTGATGAAATTACATGGTGGCTGCAGGAACTTCCACTGTGGTATGCCCACAGAGGCACATTAAAACCGTATCACAGTGTTAGTTACCTCCAGGCCCCATGTTTAATGCAACAGAACATCTACAGATTCCTGTTTTTTTTTTTTTGTTTTTTTTAGAAAAATGATTAAATATGAACAAAAGATTACAAATGCTAGAATGTTTCTTGTTCATAAGTCCTTTAAACCAATGTTTTACCAAGGAATTATTGTGTACTTTCATCATGTGATGATTATGGAGCTGGAGTAATGACACAGGGTTGTAGGTTGTGTTGGATCTCCTGGTCCTGTGTCTGGTCAAGTTACCATAGCACCAGTGGATTCAGCATGGTCTGGAACCCTCCTCTCGACGCCACAACACAAGTACATGGAGGGTTTGCATTTGCTTTTGCTTAAATGATATGGGTTAGGTTTGTGCAGTTATCATGTTGAAGGAGTGTAAGAAGAAGGGTTAATTGGAAAGGTAAGGAACTAAATCCCACTTTTGAAAAGAGGAGTGGTCTAGTAATGGTTAATAATTTGGATCACACACACAGAAAAAGAAAAATACTAAAGACCCTATTTTTTCAAGTGTGTTCTAAAAGGCAGATACTTATGTCAGTACATGCTATACATAAAGGAAGATAAGTGGGTTAGGATAAGAGAATTGGAGTGAGAGGAATCAAAAGTATGCAAGTGATAGGAGGGAAATGTATAGCAGAAAGAAAATAATGTTTTTTCATTTTCTTCTTTCTTTATTCATCTTGAAATATGATTATTAAGGGTGATTAAGAAATAAACAGCTTTTGTATTCTTGATTAGTATGCTAATTTAAAACACTAATTTTTATTCTGTCTTCTCTTCCAGGTGGATCTGAAGACTTAATGCTTGGCTACTCTTCTGGGTCTTCACCGCCACCATTCCTTGCCCTAGAGCCACCGATTTCAGATACAGACTACACCTTTTCTCTTGATCACACGGAGGGCCTAAGTGATCTCTTTGATTTTAATTTCTGACCGCGCGGGGTTTAGTTCAGGGAGTGTTTTGTAAAGGCTTGAGATCTTTTCATGCAAAATCAGTTAGATATAATCTGCATTAGCATTATTCTAATTATTGTTATTTTTAATATATATATTTTTTCTTATCACAATAATTCCTACAGACTTGCACCTCCATGACGAGAGTGATTTGAACCATAATTTCCTCTTCATGTATTTTATAGACCAAAGCTTGGTTTTTGTCTTGCTTAGAATCCCTCTATTTTTCTCTCCTGTCAATATGGGTTCTATAGTCTATTATAGAAAGAAAAATATTCCAGGAATGAAATTATTTATATATAGATAAGAATTAAGCACTGGTATTTGTTATCAGTGCAGAATATTTATATAAAGGAAATGTCATCGAAGAGACTTATCTGTGGTGACATTTCTGACAGTTTAACTTGATACAGCATCTAGCTTTTGATGTAGCCATCCCCTCTCCATTCTTGTTGAAAGACAATTTTTTATTTTGTAGAAGTTTTGAAATGAATGAGGAGGTGATAACAGACCCTAGAAATGGCACAGTTTTTGAGTGGTCCAATCCAGTTCCACACCGTGATTCTGCCTTCAGTGGCAATCTAGTTACTGCTTTCATTTCTATGAATGCTGAGAGCATACTGTTTAATCATGCAGTTCATTTTGCATTCCTTGTATAGAGAACACTTCCCAAACTGCTGTACTATTAATATTTTTTAATATGATTGTAGTCATATTTTCCTATGCACTGTCTGTGGTATATCATGGGGTGTAAGACCCACAATTATGTGCTTAGATGCTGAGTGCTGCCCCTCATCCTTCCATTATCTTAATGGATACACAAGAAAATTATTCTTGCTTTACTCTGAATGATTTATTTTTGTGCCAAGGAAGTGGCTGTCGGCATGACAGTAAATTTTCACTTGCTTTAAATAGTTCGTCCACAAATCACAAAAGCTGACACAATTATCTCCAGTCAAGATGCCTTAATCAATATTTTAATTCTATTACTTGTATGGTATTTCTACTGTCTTCACAGTTAAAAAAATGGTCATTCTATTCTGCCATTAAAGGTAATTGAATATTGACAGTTGCAGATTGAGATTTTTTGTATAATTGGGTACTGCAAAGAATTTTGTTCAAGTGTTAGCATTTACAGTGCCTGGGATGTGTGGAGGAGCAGCCAATAAAAACTATAGGATTTTGTAATTTCATCCGCACTAGTTGTTTAACAACTTCGAAGACATGGGATTAAATTGTCCAGTCCCAAAGGCATTGTATTGAACATTTTGCTTTTCTGCTAAGGCTTGTAAAGCTTCTTTTTCTTCCACCTGACCCTCCCATTTTGTTTTCTTCTTTTGCATGTGTTAATTGTACATGATTTTGCACCCAATTTCACTGCCATGCTGATACACATGAAGTCACTTAAGTAGAGCCATCAGATCAGATTTGTGCCAGACCCAGTGGACCTGAATTTCAACGCTCCAATATGGCAGTGCCAGTAAATTTTATTTTTTTAATTTCAAATGTAAAAGTTAATTGTTAACTGGTCTCAATCTCAAACTTGGATTTGTCCTCTGTATATTTATAAATAATAACAAATGTTTTTTATTTTTATTTATTTTCGTTTTGATTTGTTTTTTTGTTTTTTGCTTTTTAATTTTACAGGAAAATATTTTAGCTTCTTTAATGACATTAACGATCGGTGATTAGCCATATAGTGTGTTGTGTGTTATGTTTAAAGTGGGGGGAAAAGATCACTTGCAAACAAATCTGCATTGTACATGATAGGAAATGACTGTCAAGGAAGTGCAGTGCTTAAAGACCAAGTGGAGAAAACCAGAAGCCAATGGGATTTTAATCTATTTCTTGTGTTGAAGATGAGATATTTTGCCAATC
>NW_020870128.1:823076-825576 GCF_003789085.1 Penaeus vannamei | reverse complement strand
CCTCCCCCCTCGCTCCTCCTCCTCCTCCTCCTCCCTGCCTCCTCCTCCTCCCTTCTCCCCCCCCTACGACCCCCTTTCCCCCTTTTAGACTCCTGCTAGTAAACCGCACATTGATAATTCCTAGAAATGAAAAAGAATATACCACTGTTATGTTGAAACCCCCAACCTCCTCTCTTGTTTCCCTTCCCTCCCTTTTTGTTCTCCCATCCCTTGTTTCTATCTCCTGCTTACCCCCTGTCCTCCCTCCCCGCACATTCAAGAATGGGAGTGGCGACTCATGACGTCACAAGGTATTGGTGAAGCGACAGCCAATCAGCGCGCGCCGTGGCAGTTCTTGCGTCATCACGAGACCACGAGAGGGTGCCTTTAGTACGGCGTTCTTTTCGAGTTTATACAATTACCTAATAACAACAAACGAAAGGATTGGGTGTGCGAGGACTCGTTTTGTCACATGCTGGACTAGTTTTTCGTCAGGGATGCTCGTTTGCGTAGTTTGATAAAGCGCGGAAATCCCGAGTAATACACCGAAGGAGAAGGGGGAGAGGGAGGGGACTTTGGGGGAAGGGGGAGCTGGTGAGAGTGAGTGTGGTCGGTCTTGAGCGGCCCGGTATACTGTCAGTATACTAGCTGATCTGAGAGAGGGAGCACCCCGGTTCAGTGATTGCTTGGATATACTTAGAAGGCCGAACTCTTCTGTCTTATTGTTTAAACATCGCAGTTGCAAGTCCACCGTACAGTAAGTATTATATGTATTAGTTGGAACAAAAATAACGATGATTGGGATGCGATATGACTATTTAAAAAGCTTAATCTAGGAAGGAAATTTTGTGCCTATTAGAAAGTGTCGGCGAATGGCCTTCGCGAACGGCAATCAGCAGGAAAGACGGCGACGACGGAACAATGTACCAGAAATGGTTGCCGATGACGCAACACTCAATCTATCTCTCTTTATTTTAGCATTATCTCGATGAAAAGATATGAAAAGAGAACAGTGGAATCGCAATTGCTCCGTGTGCTACTTAAGTTCTGGTCATGTAATTGCTTTTCGGAAGTTCACATTCGCTAATTACCTTGATTGAGCAATCATGGTAATCGCTCTGTAAAGGTAATTAGTGAATGTGAACTTCCGAAAAGCAATAACATGAGCTTAAGTAACACAGGGAGCAATTTCGATTCCCCTCCTCTCTTTTCATTTCTTTTCATGCTAAAATAAAGAGGTGTTGCATCATCAGAACCATTTCTAACTTATTTGGTGGTCTCGACTTTATTTTTTTATATGTATGATGAAGTAAATACATTTATTGACAAAAGTTTATAACATATTTTGCAATCTATCTTCATTCATTCTCTCTCTCTCTCTCTCTCTCTCTCTCTCTCTCTCTNTTTTAGTTACTCCTGCTAGTAAACCGCACATTGATAATTCCTAGAAATGAAAAAGAATATACCACTGTTATGTTGAAACCCCCAACCTCCTCTCTTGTTTCCCTTCCCTCCCTTTTTGTTCTCCCATCCCTTGTTTCTATCTCCTGCTTACCCCCTGTCCTCCCTCCCCGCACATTCAAGAATGGGAGTGGCGACTCATGACGTCACAAGGTATTGGTGAAGCGACAGCCAATCAGCGCGCGCCGTGGCAGTTCTTTGCGTCATCACGAGACACGAGAGGGTGCCTTTAGTACGGGCGTTCTTTTCGAGTTTATACAATTACCTAATAACAACAAACGAAAGGATTGGGTGTGCGAGGACTCGTTTTGTCACATGCTGGACTAGTTTTTCGTCAGGGATGCTCGTTTGCGTAGTTTGATAAAGGCGCGAAATCCCGAGTAATACACCGAAGGAGAAGGGGGAGAGGGAGGGGACTTTGGGGGAAGGGGGAGCTGGTGAGAGTGAGTGTGGTCGGTCTTGAGCGGCCCGGTATACTGTCAGTATACTAGCTGATCTGAGAGAGGGAGCACCCCGGTTCAGTGATTGCTTGGATATACTTAGAAGGCCGAACTCTTCTGTCTTATTGTTTAAACATCGCAGTTGCAAGTCCACCGTACAGTAAGTATTATATGTATTAGTTGGAACAAAAAAAAACGATGATTGGGATGCGATATGACTATTTAAAAAGCTTAATCTAGGAAGGAAATTTTGGTGCTATTAGAAAGTGTCGGCGAATGGCCTTCGCGAAACGGCAATCAGCAGGAAAGGCGACGGGCGACGACGGAACAATGTACCAGAAATGGTTGCCGATGACGCAACACTCAATCTATCTCTCTTTATTTTAGCATTATCTCGATGAAAAGATATGAAAAGAGAACAGTGGAATCGCAATTGCTCCGTGTGCTACTTAAGTTCTGGTCATGTAATTGCTTTTCGGAAGTTCACATTCGCTAATTACCTTGATTGAGCAATCATGGTAATCGCTCTGTAAAGGTAATTAGTGAATGTGAACTTCCGAAAAGCAATAACATGAGCTTAAGTAACACAGGGAGCAATTTCGATTCCCCTCCTCTCTTTT
>NW_020870128.1:803076-818076 GCF_003789085.1 Penaeus vannamei | reverse complement strand
CTGTAACTAATATGCAGTAACTATGAGTACTATATTTGTAAGAGGTTTTTCCTTCTTAGTGTAATGAATATTTCTGAATATTATTTTCCCATTCTCACTGTCTCTTTCCTCTCTCTCTTTCCTTCTCTCTGTCTCTTTCCCAATTAATTCCATCTACTTTGTCTCTTCTCTTTCTCTCTCTCCTTCTCTCTCTCTCTCTCTTCTTTTCTTCTCTCTCTCTCTCTCTTTCGTCTTCTCTCCTCTCTCTCTCTCTCTCTCTTCTCTTCTCTCTCTCTTTCTCTCTTCCCTCTCTCTGCTCTCTCTCTCTCTCTCTCGTTCTCTTCTCTCTCTCTCTCTCTCTCTCTCTCTCTCTCTCTCTCTCTCTCTCTCTCTCTCTCTTTCCTTCTCTCTCTCCTCTCCTCTCTCTCCCTCTCTCTTCTCTCCTCTCTCTCTCTCCTCTCTCTCTTCCTCTCTCTTCTTCTCCTTCTCTTCCTTCTCTCTCTCCTTCTCCCTCTTCATTCTCTCTCTCTCTCTCTCTCTCTCTCTCTCTCTCTCTCTCTCTCTCTCTCTCTCTCTCTCTCTCTCTCTCTCTCTCTCTCTCTCTCTCTCTCTCTCTCTCTCTCTCTCTCTCCCTCTCCCCTCTCCTCTCTTCCTTCCTCTCCCTCTCCTCTCCCTCTCCGCCTCTTTCCCTCTCCCTCTCCTCCTCTTCTCCTCTCTCTCTCTCTCTCCCTCTCTCCTTCCCTCTCTCTCTCTCCCTCTCCCTCTCCCTCCTTTCTCTTCCTCTCTCTCTCTCTCTCCTCTCTCTCTCCTCTTCTCTCTTCTCTCTCTCTCTCTCTCTCTCTCTCTCTCTCTCTCTCTCTCTCTCTCTCTCTCTCTCTCTCTCTCTCTCTCTCTCTCTCTCTCTCTCTCTCTCTCTCGCTCGCTCTTTCACACACATACACATATATACACATACACACAAAGAGTCTTATAAACATTTAAGTGAATATTCTGTATGATAAACATTTTAGTGAATATTCTGCTATTGCCAAACCTTTTTCATCTAAAATCCAATATCTATTTTTGCAGAGCAAGAGCTGTTTCCCTACAATGACTTCTTCCAAGAACAAATTGCGCGCAAGAAGGCAGATCACTCATACCGTGTGTTCAAAAAGGTGTCGCGAATGGCCAGCCAATTCCCCAAGGCCAAGGAATATTCATGGGGTGAGAAGGAGATCACAGTTTGGTGCTCCAATGATTACTTAGGTAAGCATTCAAAAAAACTTTTTTTTCGCAGTTGGGGAGAATTTTTGTTATGTAGGAGTAATAGTGCTTGGTGAAAAATCATTAAAATTTTTTATTAATAAAATTTACATGTTCTTTTGTAACAGTTACTGATTTTCCTTTTTTTATTTATTTATTTATTTTTACTTAAGACCATTAATTTTTCTGCCTATAGGAATGTCTCGCCATGAAAAAGTCCGAGAAGCAGTAAAGAAGTCCTTAGAAGAGCATGGTGCTGGTGCTGGAGGAACACGGAACATCTCAGGCAACACTGTACTTCATGAAACTATGGAAGCAAAATTGGCCTCCATCCACAGGAAGGATGCAGCATTGCTCTTCACCTCATGTTATGTGGCTAATGATTCAACTCTATACACACTTGCTAAGGCACTGCCAGGTAAGAGACATTTGTTTGACAGGCTGATTACAAACCATGATATATAGAAATAACCAGATAATATTACTGTAAGTGTAAAATATCATTGAAAGATGGAAGATGAAAAAAATTATTAATTTTTTTTTTTTACATTTTCCTTTAAGGATGCCACATCTTCTCAGACGAAGGAAATCATGCCTCTATGATCCAGGGGATACGCAACTCAGGGGCCCCCAAACACATATTCCGACACAATGATCCAAAGCACCTTGAAGAATTACTGAAATCTGTTGACGTATCTACACCAAAGATTGTAGCCTTTGAAACTGTTCACTCCATGACTGGTGCTGTTTGTCCATTAAAGGAACTGTGTGATGTGAGTTAAGGAATTCATTATATTCCATTTAATATTAGCTTGTCTTTCCCTTGTAAAGTAAATTTAAATCAGAATGATACCCTGACATAGACACCTAGTATTTCTCTTTGCATTATCATTTTATTACTTTAATTTAAAAACTTGTTGTAATTAATCTCAGGTAGCACACAAGTATGGAGCTATAACCTTTGTGGATGAGGTACATGCTGTGGGTCTTTATGGTGAAAATGGAGCTGGTATTGCTGACAGGGATGGACTGCAAGATAACATTGACATTGTCTCTGGCACCCTGGGTTAGTATATCATTGTATGACTTTTCTGTTTCTTATTGTTTATTTTAGTCTGTAGAATGAAAAAAGGCAAACCCACTGAGGCTGTAATTTCAATATATTTATTTTGTTTACAAACAGATGGCTCCAAAAGGGCTTAGTCACCAAGTTGTCAGTAACTGATCTCACCTGTTTACCCTATGCCGTGAATTTTTGGAAAGAAATTTTCATTACTAATAATAACATCACAGCATTGATAATAAAAATAATTTTACAAAATATTTTTTTTTTCCTGAAAATGTAGTGAAAAGGTAGGCCTAATCTTTGACTTCTAGGTGACTAAGATCTGATGGAACTATCTATATATAAATAAAATTGACAAAACAAAACTGCAGTTGACAGCACATGTACAGGGATCTAATGATCTAATGGATTTACATTTCTGTTTTAAGCCCTGTACTGTACTTCCACTATTTTGTCACATGTTATTTGAATAACTCTCCTAATGACAAGGTAATTTATTTACAGGCAAAGCTTTTGGCAACATTGGAGGCTACATTGCAGGAAACGAAACCCTTGTTGATATGATTCGGAGCTATGCAGCTGGCTTTATCTTCACCACTTCCTTACCGCCAACTGTTGTTTCTGGAGCTCTGGCTGCTGTCACCATCTTGAGCAGTGAGGAAGGCCGAACTCTGCGAGGAGTCCATCAGAAGGCAGTTCAATATCTCCGCAAATTGCTCATGGACAATGGCTTGCCTGTGGAACACTGCCCTTCACACATTTTACCTGTTCATGTAAGGAAATATTGAATACAACTTTCTTTGTGAATGAATGGTGTAAAGTATGAAGTCATAATGATAATCCCAAAACGGTTATATATTTTTATAAGAAATAAAAGGGGGGGGGGGGATTTATAAACAAGATAAAAAAAAATTATTATATCTTTCTAGGTTGGTGACCCTATGCTTTGTACAAAAGTGTCTGATGAACTGATACGAAGGTATGGGCACTATGTACAAGCTATCAACTACCCGACTGTACCTAGAGGGCAGGAGAAGCTTCGAATTGCCCCAACACCCCAGCACACCCCAGAAATGATGGATCAGTTTGTTAAGGACCTTGTTAGCATATGGAAGGAGTTGAATCTGCCTTTAAATGATAAGAGATGTGGTGATGTAAGTATTTTTAGCAGTTCATTTGAATGGTAAAGGGCATGTAAGTCAGTTATACCGGTTGACAATATTTACTATGTGTATTGTGAACATAAAAGAATTATATTGCTTATTGTATTCTGTAAGCATAATCCAACTTGGCTAATTGCTTTCTGCCAGATAACTATTAAGCAAGTAAAAAAAATAATAAATACATTGCTTCATTGCTTTATTTATCATGTAAGCACATTCTGACCTGCCCAATGTCTTTCAGGAATGTACTTTTTGCAAGAGACCTTTTCTTTTTAAGCAACTGGAGGCTCGGCAAAAATGCAACAGTGAATGTGACAAGCCCTACTGCCCACAACTAGCTGAATGTTTTTAGCACTACTTTATGCATACACAAGTGAGGTTGTGATATCTTGGATACGAATAATGACCAAAGACATATGCAGTCCTTATGTAGCAAGAATACATGACAGTAAAATTTACATTGTATAATCTTATTTACAATTCAGTCAACTGTGATGCAATCAATAACTACAGTATCATTCCTTTTATCAATAGTCAAAGATAGATAACTTATTTACAGACACAAAGTTGCTCTTTATATGCAGTGAAATGTTTAGTTTCTTATGTTTACTAATAAAAAAACACAATTAAAGCATGAATGAACATATCTATTTCACTATTTATTAATTAATTCCAAAAGTAAGTTACTGCATGTTTGAAGACCAGGAAAAGCAATCACGGTCAAAACCTTGTAGAATCAATTCAGGACTATTGGATGTTTTCAGAAATTGTTGGTCATGTGAACCATCTTCAGATATTTATCTCTAAGGCACTTCTGCAAACTATGTAATTTTCATTAAATAGTTATTGTGAAAACCATCATGGATAGGTAGTTGAATGTGTTCAAAAAGGCAAATGGAGAAATAGTATAGGTAATGCTGGATATATATAATTATTCTCCTAATGCAAATTGTTTTTCTCTCCATTTCTTGTGTCATTCTTGATTTGATTTAATGCACCCAATGCTTTTCTGTCCTCTGACACTCACTTGGAAAGCAGCATACTGTTCCATATCTGTCCATATATTTTTTGAAAATATGAATTGTTAGACCCACTATTTTACAGTAATAAAAGAATTATGTATCTATATATAGACACTAGGCATTTTACATCTATACATATAAATGGGATGATAGACCTTTTCTTTTATTCCAACAAAAACAGCACCCTGTAATTAGTTGAGTAGATTTTTTTTTTTTTTTTGACACAAACGTAAATGCCTTGATATGTATTTCTAATAATCTTATGAGTGTGATACTAAGTATAGGTTTGTGTGTGTATGTGTCTTCTCTTATGAGAGCATGAGCTTGTGAGAGCATTTTGCTTTTTATAAATTGATAAAACATATACAATAAACTACATATGTAAACACATGCACAGTATACATCTATGCAATAAATTTATGCATAGACATTAAAATTTGGTTATTACACTATTAGCACTATCAGTTTAATGTTTTTGATTTTCGATGTATTTAAAGAACCTGTGTAATTCTTAAATATATATAATGGATCATATGCTTTACACAAATATGTTTCATCACTCTTGTATTCTGAAAAAAACAAAATCGAAGAGGGTGTCACATGACCTCAAATAAAAAGTTAGCACTAATAGATGCGGTAGAGAGCATAAACTGCCTTTCCTTACCCTTTGATGCTGATATTGACCTTAGCTTTTGATGTAAGTACACAGCAATGTGTATATTTAAAGTATCAAAACAAGAAATAGGATGGAAAGAAGCTATATTACCTTCTTCATGCTTTACTCACAAAGTCTTCAGCAAAGGGGTTGATCAGCCATTCCTGTTTATCTTCCCATAATTATATTAGGATAATATCAAGATGGTTAATGGTTAAAACAAATGAATATGCTAGACATCAAAGGTTATATAGCACTATGGTAAAGTATTGTGGAGAAAAGGTTAAAAAATATTTGAGGATTAGGATAAAATGTTTTAGATGTCAAAGGCTTTAGAGCATTACGGGATAGAATGGTAGTGAAAAGGGTAATGAGGGGAGAGCAAATGGAGTATGGGAAGGGGTTAAGGCTATAGAGTGATTAGATCAAATGGAGAGCATTTATGTGTCTCAGCTGAGGAAGAGTGAGGAACACTGCATGAGGAAAACTACAAAAAAAAAAACATCCTTGTGCCAGTCCTGAACGGCTCTGGGGAACCATGGGCACGGTACTCCCCTGATTTAGTTGTCTAGCCCTTACCCCTGTACAGAGCACTGGGGGGTGGACTGTTTATTTCCCTTGTGTAGTCAAGGCTTCCCATGGCCAGTAATGAAGATGTAATACCCTTATTGGGGGCAATGAGGCTTGCCCCATCATCAAATAACCCCACCGGCTCCCCGACCCCAGGCTCTCTTTTGACCACGACTCCGAACACTTGAAACTACTACCCTCCTCAATGCCTACTAGTGCATTACCCACCCAAGCCAAGACTCAATCTCCAGAAGACATTCCTACTCTCCCAACTTCCTCAACTTCATCACCTCTACCCCTACAACCTTCTTCATCAAACACCCCAACCTCCCTTATTACTGCCTTACAGCCTTATTCTCCATCTTTCCGTAATACTACCCCACTCAACAACATTCCCGCTCCCACATGCCCCCGTCCTTCTACCACCACCAACCCTACAAATATCTAAACTACTCTATTTAGCCCAGCTAAATGGGACCGATTTTTCGTGATCCCCCCACAGCTCCTTACTCAGGCAACACTCTTCTCTTTCATCAGTGTCTCCAAAAACATGTAGGCAGAGTCCCTTTCCGTACCCGATGCTATCGCTAGATCCGAAGCTGAAGCTATAACATTATCAAAATTAACTGATCTCTCTGGCAACCCCATCCCTGCAGAACCTCATCCAACTCTTAATACTTGTACCGGAACTGCCTCAAAGACCAGGGCGTGATATCAGTACATTGCTACATGGAGTAGCAATGTACTGATATCACGTCCTAGAGGTCATTGAAAGAAACCCACCAACATTGCCAAAATTACTTTCAGTACACATGGCCTTCCCGTTCGTATCTACATTAGTGGTCAATCCCTCCCTGTTCAACTATACCAACCTCCTCCCCGTCAATGTCAAAATTGTTGGCGATCCACAGACCGATGCTCCCTGTGTGCCCAACCCGGTCATAGCAGATCAAACTGCCCTGCACAAACACGCACATGTGCTAACTGCGGCTGCCCTCAAAATGTATTTTATAGAGGCTGTCCCACTTACAAGTTCGAGTCTGAGGTAGCAGCTCTCAGATACAAAAATGGCCTCACTCTACGTGAAGCCAGACAGGAAGCACGCCGACAAGGTTTCTCTTATACTCTCTGCTCCAGTAATGTCGCTTGCTCTGCCCCTCCCCCTCCACCTCAAGATGTTCCTACACCCTCCCCTATACCTACATACTTCCCCACTTCCACTTCTACATTCGACCTACCCCAGTCAAATTCTTTTGCCACTCTAAATCCAGACACCCCAATCTCAACCACAGCTCCAATCACAACTACAGCCCCAACACCATCCCCTCTCCTTCCCCGCACTACCCGCAGTAGACAAACTAAACGTTCCACCCCTTCTTCCCCTGTCGCACAGTCACCTCCACCTACCAGTCTCCTCTCCCTAAGAAAACCTTAGTCCCACAAAACTCTCCAACCAACTCCACGGCAGAAAGTATGAAAGACATTCAAAGCTATACGAGACACAAAATTCCATAACTCATGCTCCCTCCACACTTGAAGTGATTGCCGATATTCATACCCCTCCTACTCATATTCGCTCTACACCCCTTCCTCCTACTCCCTCTCAACACAACCTAACCCCCTCCATTCCGTCCACCACCGATACCCATCCTCCTGAAATCCATCCCCTCTTACTCATAGCACCCCTACACCCCTTCCACCTAATCCCTCCCACGACAACACATCCCCTTCAACTCTAACTATCCATCCTTCCGATATCCGTCCTCCTACCACTAATACTCCCCCCACACCACTTCCTCCTACTCCCTCCCAACGCAACCCACCCCTTCAACTCCAACTATACGCACATTCTCCTCCCTCCATCCCTCTATCTTTTCCACTCCCCTCCGGATACACACGGGAATCACTCATGTCACAACAATGCCCTTCCCCAGATTCCCTACCTCCTGATACCCCTCCTTTACAATCCCTAACTCCCCCCCCCCCCAGATTCTCCAACGTACGGGGGCTTTCACTCATAAAATAATAAAGATATAGCTCTCCTACATTGGCATATTCGCGGTGTCCGTTCTCACAGACCAGACTTACGTCATATCCTTGCTTCAGACGCATAAATACCCTTCACGATCTAAGTGATAAACTGCAGTTTGTGTTTACGATGGGCTATTTTTAGAATAGCCCATGTTCATGTTTTACACACACACACACACACACACACACACACACACACACACACACACACACACACACACACACACACACACACACACACACACACACACACACACACACACACACACACACACACACACACACACACACACACACACACACACACACACACACACACACACACACACACACACACACACACACACACGTGTATATATATATATATATATATATATATATATATATATATATATATATATATATATATATATATGTATGTATGTATACATATATATACAATTTTTTATATCTACACACACACACACACACACACACACACACGTGTGTGTGTGTGTATGTGTGTATGTATGTATGTATATCCAACAGTGCTAAAGTTTCACTTTATCTTCCAATTATCCGATTCACTCGTTATACCCTATTCTATACCTTGATTATTTTTTGACATCAAAATAAACCCCATGAGTTTTTTCCAAAAATAGAATCAGACGCTATGACACCTCGAGTTGCTATTGATCTAGCCTTTCCCCTTATTCCCCCTTATACCTTACCCCCGTATTTGTTCCTCTGTTTTCCCTGACCCACCGAAATCAGATATCCCCCCTCTGCCCTTCTCACCCATTACCTTGACCATGTCTCCATTCGTTACTCCAGCATTCATGTTTACACTGACGGTTCCAAATCCACCTCAACCTTCCCAAATCGCACTTTCAAATACATCCTCCCTCCTGAATCTAGTGTCCTTACTACAGAACTGTATGCACTCCTTTTTGCCTTAAAACGCACATACTCGCTCCTTTCTTCCTCTTTCACTATTTTTACTGACTCCTGTAACTCATTAACTCTCATAAAGTCTATGCACTCGAGCAATCCCCTTGTCTGTATGATGAACTGGTTGTTCTACCTGTCCACACGCCATAAAGCTATCAGCCATGTTGGAATCCCCGGCAATGAACAGGCAGATACTCTTACACGCTACGCCGTTGTGTCCACATCACACCCACGCTTCTCACGTGTTCCAACCATGGATTTTTACCCCCACTTTCAGACCTTCCTTTATACCACATGACAACCTTTCTGATCAAGTCTCCGCACTAATAAATTGCATATTGTAAAACTATCAATCTCTTCTTAGTCAGTTCCATTTCACCGGAACGCTGATATATTAGCCACACTCCTATCTGATGTCACTTTCTGATCCGCCCCTATGTCCCCTATGTAATGTTCTTCTTTCAGTCCCGCACATTCACCACGCTTTGCTGCAGCCCGCAACTCTGCTTTCCTCCACCTATACTCCCTTCACCGATCTCCTAACGTATCAGACATCCTCACAGAATCCCACAACTTCTGCTTTGACGACCTGTTCTCCTTTCTCCCCTTACCCCCCCCCCCCACTTCACCGTGACCCATTCACTCATCAACTCCATTATCTATCTTTAACCTTTTCAATATTACTCTTGATAGTTGACGCATCACTAACTACTAACTCAACCATCCTTCACTACCCTTCATTGTACCTTCCTATAAGAAGTACATGATCTTAGATGTCTAGCACATTTACTTTGTTTTTAACCAATAACCATCAGGCATCAAATGTTATATAGCAGTATATAAAGGTATAGTAATGAAAAGGAGAAAGAGCAGGTTTGATTATTAAATGAGCTTCACGTTAAAAGTCGTATCAGTTCAGGATAGTATGACACTGAAAGGGGCAAAGAGGGAGGATAATAAAGAAGCTGAGTAAATGGGCTAAGGTTGGGATTAACTAGGCGATAAGATCAGAGGTGTGTGATTCTGCAAGGATGGCAGTAGGGCAAGAAGGGATTAGCAAAAAGAGAAAGGGGGTTTAGGGGTGATAGATCACAGTTTCAGGAGAAGTGTTAGGAGGGAGAGAATCGTCACGTGTATCCAGGGGGGTGCGAATGGGAGGGGGATAGGATGAGGGGTAAGTGTCAGAGCAGTGGTAGAGATTGTGGTGTCTAAATTTAGAATTGCAAAAGAATTTGATTGTGAGAGGAAGGGAGTAAATGTGGAAACATAAGATGGAGGAATAGATACAGGAATCAGAGAAACTTCTTGGGAGGAAAGGGGAGGGGAGGAGTGAAGGGCAGCACTGGAGTAAGGAGTAAGAGAAAATCCTCAATTGACGTGCTTTCTGTCTGGCCTTGCGTAAAGTGAGGCCAAGTTTGAATCTGAGAGTTGCCACCTCAGACTCAAACTTGTATGTAGGGGAGCCCCTATGAAATACATTATGGGAGTCACCACAATTGGCACATGTGCGTAACTGTGTAGAGCAGTGATCGACCAAGACTAGTTGGGCACATAGAGGGCAGCCGGCTGTGGAGCTGCAGTGTTTGGCAGGATAGCCTAGATGTCAACAATTCTGACAAGGTGGAGGTTGACATGGTCGCACAGGGATATTCTCCACCAGTTTAAACATTAAGGGGGAGGTCATGTCCTGAATGCTGTAGCATTGTATTGATACTGCATCATAGTCCATGAGACATGCGAGTAAGTCTTCTCCTCAATCTGACCAATCTTTGTAGACAGAGCAGTTTGTTGGGAGATGGAGACCTGGTACAAGTATAGAGGAAGAGATGAGGCTGGGCAGCAATGGGTTTGCCAGTGGTCAAGTTGTAGTGATGTGCTTTGTCTAAGCAATTCCTCCCGTGGACAAAATACAGAAGTCTCCCCTCTCAACCGCGATGGGAATTAAACAACAACCGCGACGGACTTGCAGTTTATTACCTCGTCTATGGGATATAAACTATAAAACTCCTTCAAGGCCGTTATTCGGCAGGAAGGCTGTCAATCCAGAAATAGCTTCTGCTATTCCAGGGTTGCTAAAATGCCGTAATTCGGGCCATTTGCAGTATTTTTTACTCTACGGATCGTCCCCATACAATTTATTTGGTGCAAATTATGGTGATCTTGCCTAATTTATCTTTTTACAATATAAAGAGATGTGTATAGTATGCATAGAAGACTTAGAAGCCGTTCTAACATTTGTGTACTTCCTATGGTATATCATTTATTTGCATTTCGAGATCTCCATTTTCATGACCTTCTTTCATGCAAGTCGAACGTTAGATCTACTCACGAATATGAGAAAGGTACGATTAAGTATTGTAGGCTTCTCGGCAAAGGTTAATCATAGAGGAATGAAACAATGCAATCAAAGGATAATGAAATATGTATATTGAGACTGTGTTTATCAATGAAATGTTGTTGATCAAGCAGAATGCCGCCAAAGACATAATTTAAAGACGGTTGGCTAAACACAAAGGACTCTAAACCGTGACTGAAGGTCGATGAGGATTCCTGCAAGGCTCTCTGCAAGATTGTCGTTTCACCTTTACCACAGAAATCTCTGTCGGAAAACGTCACCAATCTTCAATCTTCATTCCGCCATATTTCAATATAAGCCACTTTTCTGCGTCATTACCCTCCAATTCCATAAAAATGTAATTAGAAAAGTTAAAACATGAGTACATTTGAAGCATATAGTATTATATACAAGTTGCTTTTAAAAACGGTTATTTTTTATCTAAATGCTTTGGCGAGGCCCGTCGTATATTGAAGTAACTTTAAAATGTTTAAATAGAATGCATAAACAGACGACTATCTTTGAACATCATGCAGTAATGTCAATATATTAATAAGCTTCGAAAGTTCCTTGAAATGTAAGGCCTTAAGCCATAGCTCGTTTATTACATAAATACGACACTATGAAAAGAGATGCACACTGAGTTTCCGGGTGTAACTGTGTTTGAATAGTGTTACATGTGATCCCCTTCGTACAGTGTTATAATGAATGCATTTCGGTGTTTCCTAGCATTGTGGATCATGTTTACCTGGGGTGGGGACGTGTGAGGAGCAAATGCTATGTGATAGACAATGGGCTGAGGTGGATTGCTGCTTAGGTTGGTGTCATGTGATGTGGTGCCACTTCGACTTATGCTCTGTTTGGCCACTCCTTCAACATGAGCAATAGATATGCACTTAGTTTTTTAAAGTTCAGATACATAACCGATAACATACAAGTTTCAAATACGAATTCTTATATTTCCTCTCATAAACCTACAATGATATACACTGTGGCCTTCACCCAATGAATATATCCCTAAGTCGCTGAAATACATCATACCTGAATAAAGTCTATAGAAAACAATAGGCCTTTTTTCCGGCCCCAAGAGGTGTAGTACTACAGTTTCCTATGACTCCGCCCTTATTTATGGGGGCGGAGTCATATATAAGCAACTGCACCTGGCTGATGAGCGCGTGGAGCACCTCTGCCCGTTCTAAAACTGGAAGAAAATGGGCTCAAAGTTGATGCTGCACTGTATGGGGCAATATTAACTTTGATGATGTTAATGAGGATATTATTGCACTAAGTACTAGTTTTAAATTATTTACGCGCGCGCGCGTGTATGTGTGCATATATGTATATATTACATATATACATATAGAAATGTGTACATACACACATACCTATATATACAGTATACACACACACACATATATATATATATATAATTAAATACATATGTATACACACATGCATATATATATAATATATATATATATATATATATATATATATATATAATATAATATATATATATATATATATATATATATATATGCATTTATGTATGTATATGTATATATATATACTTATATATGCAGAAATATAATATTAAAAATATACACTGCTACCATATATAACAATATAGAGTTTAAGGTTTATATGCTTTCGTATTAATTAATAGGGCTACGGCTAAGAAGAGCGAGGTTCAGGTTTATCTTTCGTTTTTATGCGATATATCATGTAAGGCTAGTTACTGTTTTTCTTATATCATTTATGCTTTAATCTTGGGCAATATTAAGGCCTCTAAAAGTGTTCCATGACGAATAATATACGGTGAAGTATCTTATGTTTTATTTACAGAATGTGTTCGAATGGTTAAAAGAATTTTATGAAAGTTTATATTGGGTTTTACATAATCCTTTTACTTATTATGAATGTATGATTGAATATGCACACGTAAACTTATATATCCTTTTGAATGTAGTTGATATTAATCAATAAATAGTGTCATTTTCCAAATATTTAAAGAAGTGTGACCTTCGAAACCATTGTCGATGGACGAATGAAGAAGTATGATGGGAGGCGCTTAGGGCCCGCGCATTTTCAACTGATTTCGATAGTTTTCCGTCGTTTGATTTGTAATTTGAAGATGTTGATACCTAACAACTTGTATTTATTGTTATTTCCTAATGTTACATCAGTAAGCCAGTGATTTGTTAATTGATACAATTCAAAAACAAAAGCAGATTCGTCAACTCGAGTACAATTCCTAGGAATGGGGGTGGAGCCGCACCTGTGGCACAGCGTAGAAGCATCGGCACCGATACTGTCGCGATCGGCCCGGAGAATGTCGCAAATTAAAAAAACGACACTTTCTAGTGTAGTACTACAGCCCGGTGACGGCGGAAAAAAGGCCTAATATGGCGAAAGAATTCTTGCCTGAAGGATAACGGTACGTCCTTCCCAAAGGCTGATCCGCCGGCGAAAGAGGCCTTAGGGAAGAAGGGACACGTTAATATAGATTTTATTAGTTATCTTTGGGAAATTAATGTGTCGGGTCTCCCTTGGAGCAGTACTTCGTATAAATAAATGTAATGTTTTTAATTAAATAAAACATGGTCTGTACATCATTTTTACATTATTGTAAGGAATTATTTCGATTACCTTTCTCAGAAAAAAGTTGCTTCTCGTTAAAGGGAAGCTTTCATTATTTTTGTCTCCCTTAGAATCTCTGTGTCATCACGCTGAACACAGAAAACGTGCCGTAATAGAAGTGCCGTAGCAGTGGCAAGATTGTATCCAGCACCCTATGACGCAGCGATGACGGTAGTGAAGGAGTCTGTAGGGTATGGCGTCTAAATATTATATTGTTTGACTCTTACCTTAAATATATCTCTTATGATATATTAAAACAAAATTACATTTAAATATGACCCACACAATGAAACTATAAAGAAAAATGCGAAACTAGTGAAAAAGTATTATGTAGGTTACTAATGGTATGAATTGATTGTGGAGATGAATTAACAGCGAACATTTTGAGCTTCCTTTTTTTTTTTTTTTTCTTCTAATTTACTCCGGAAAAACGAAAATATCTTTCTAGCTCATCTTGACATTATTAGTAATGATGACATTTATTCCCATATATATATATATATATATATATATATATATATATATATATATATATATATATATATATACATATATATATACATATACATGTATATATATATATATACATATATATACATATACATGTATATATATATATATATATATATATACATATATATACATATACATGTATATATATATAATATATATATATATATATATATATATATATATATATACATGTGTGTATATATATATATATATATACATATATATACATATATATATATATATATGTATATATATATATATATATATATATATATATATATATATATACACACAAATATATACACATATGTATATATAAATATAAATATACATATATATACATATACATATACATGTATATACATATACTTATACATATACATGTGTGTATGTATATGTGTATGTATGTATAGATGTGTTTGTATGTATATGTATATATGGATGTATATGTATATATGCAAGTATATGTACATGTGCATGTATATGTATATATGCATGTATCTGTATATATGCATGTATCTGTATATATGCATGTATATGTATATATGCATGTATATATGCATGTATATGTATATATATGTGTATATATGCATGTATATGTATATATGCATGTATATGTGTATATGCATGTATATGTATATATGCATGTATATGTTATATGCATGTATATGTATATATGCATGTATATGTATATATGCATGTATATGTATATATGCATGTATATGTATATATGTATATATGCATGTATATGTATATATGCATGTATATGTATATATGCATGTATATGTATATATGCATGTATATGTATATATGCATGTATATGTATATATGCATGTATATGTATATGCTATATA
>NW_020870128.1:795576-798076 GCF_003789085.1 Penaeus vannamei | reverse complement strand
ACTTCGAGTTGGTTGGAGAGTCTTGTGAGACAAAAGTTTTCTTACAAGGGGAGGAAGAGAAGATTGGTGTCTGAGGAATAAAGGTAAAGGTAGGTGAAGGTGAGTTTGTGGTAGGAGAAGGCTGCCAAATTTCAAGTCTATAGGCCTTATCTACAACCTTGCAATATTTTCAAGTGGGAGGAGCATCGATGTTGTTAGGCATACGAAACAAGAAATATGATTATATGGTAATTAAGATTTAAATGGCTTACGACTGATGAAGGGGCAAGGAAGCTCATTAAGCCTGCAGGTGGAAGGAGAAAGGAAGGCAAAGGACCCCCAAATAAAAAAAAAGAAAAAGAAAAAAATCTCCCAAAACCTGCCTTAAATCCACCGAAATCCCCCCGGAGGCTTTTTTCCCTGGAAAAAACGTTTAGTCCACTGCGGGGAGGGAGAGGGGACAGTGTAAGGGCTGTAGCTGAGATTGGAGTGTCTGGATTTAGCGTGGTAAAAGAATTTGACTGGGGAAGGTAGAATGTAGAAGTGGAAGTGGGGAAGTAGGTAGGTATAGGGCAGGGTGTAGGTACATACTGGGTTGAAGGGGGAGGGGCAGATCGAGCGACATTACTAGAGTAGGAAGTATGAGAGAAACCTTGTCGGCGTGCTTCCTGTCTGGCTTCACGTTGAGTGAGACCATTTTCGTATCTGAGAGTTGCCACCTCAGACCCAAACTTGTAAATGGGACAGCCTCTATAAAATCCATTATGGAGGCCGCCGCAGTTAGCATATGTGCATAGCAGTTTGATTGGTTATGAACAGGTTGGGCACATATGGTGCATCGGTCTGTGGAGCGGTAGTGTTTGGCAGGATGTCCAAAGCGCCAACAGTTTTGAGGCGGTTGGTATGGTCAAACAGGGAGGGATTGTCCACCAATGTAGATACGAAAGGGAAAGTCATGTGTATTGAAAGTAATTTTGGCAATGTTGGTAGGATTCTTTCGATGACCTCTAGGAGGAATGGAGTAACAATGTACTGATTTTGTGTCTTGGTCTTTGAGGCAGCCGAGTAAGTCTTCTCCACAATCTGACCAATCTTTGGTATCGACTGGACTGGACAGTTCCGGTACAAGTATTAAGAGTTGGATGGGGTTCTACAGGCATTGGGTTACCAGAGAGATCAGTTTTGATAATGCTATAGCTTCAGTTTCAGATGTGACTATTACGAGAGGGAAGCGATCCCGTCGGGTACGGAAAGGGACTCTGCCCACTTGTTTTTGGAGGCACTGTTGAAAGAGGAGAGTGTTGCCTGAGTAAGGAGTGTAGGGGGGATCATGAAAAATTGGTCCCATTTAGCTGGGCTAAAGAGAGTATTTAAGACATTGGTAGAGTTGTGAGTGGTAGAAGGACGTGGACGTGTGGAAGAGGGAGTATTGTTGAGGGAGGTAGTATTACGGAAAGATGGAGAATAAGGGAAGATGAGGTGATTGGTGAACAAGGCTGTGGGGGTAGAGTTGATGAAGTTGAAGAAGTTGGGAGAGTAGGAGTCTCAACTTGGGTAGATAATGCACTATTAGGCATTGAAGAGTGGGTAGTAGTTGAAGCGTTCAGAATCGTGGTCAAAGGAGAGCCTGGGGTCTAATATGGGTATTTCTTCTTCATTACTGGCCATGGGAAGCCTTGGCCAGTAATTTATAAATTAAATCATAATAGAATGTACATGATGGGACATCTATTGCAAGTGGGTGAAGAGAATAGCTGAAGACAAGCCTTCAGACATGAAATGCCTATTTTGATATCAATTAAGGATTCCTGTGCTTTTCTCAGTTGGTATTTTTTTATATAGTAGAGGTGCTTCAGGAGCAGCTGTCACTAAAGCAACTTATAACAAATTAATTTCTTGATTAGCCCATTAGTGCCAAGTGATTGCACTGTCTACTGTAGTTCCGACATACCTTGATATCCCTGTATTGCTTGAATTTGTGGAAAACTGTTTTCTTTCTATGCTACCATTATCATTACTGTTTCTGTTATGATTATATGTAAAATAAAAAAATAAAAATAAAGAAAGACAACGTGTTAACAGCTCAGATAAAGTACAATTAGTAACTGACTCCTTGGTGACTAAGTTCATATGGAGCCATCTATGTGTGAGCAAAGTTCATAAATTAAAATCACAGTGGACGTGGCATGTACGTACATACATTTCAGCAGCAATGGGTTAATATAATGATGTTATACCAAGGAATATGTTCTGGAAAATAAATGAAATTTGTCTCAGGACACTGGATTTCACACATAAGTTTTCCTCCCATCAAGAAAATGTGAGAAATAAATTTTGAACTATGCTGTCTGAGGTATATTTAACACTTAACTTTTTCTGGAGGATATTTGTCTTTCATTCTTATTATTTGTAGAAAATGGATAAAGAAAAACAATAAAAAAACATTCTTTTATAATATAAACTGATGGCTGTACATTTCTTATATAAAGATATATATTCATATACATATAAACAGAAAAAC
>NW_020870128.1:783815-787135 GCF_003789085.1 Penaeus vannamei | reverse complement strand
TAGTAAAAGTAAGTATCAAAATCTGCTGCAAGAAATTTGGGTCAATATGGAGAACAGGGTAGTGGCTTACTTTCGAAACAATTTTGATATTTATCTGTAGGAAATCCACTGATTTCAATGATTCTTGGTGTTGTTTCTTGTGTATATGATTCGTTGAGGAGATCTGAGTACTATTTCCATCGACAATCTTAATTTGTTAGACCTGATAGCTGGGGAGGACATGAACAAAAATACATAAAACTAGCACACACACCACACACACACACACACACACACACACACACACACACACACACACACACACACACACACACACACACACACACACACACACACAAAAAAAAAAAAAAAAAAAAATTAAAAATCTGTTAATGAAAGTCTACAGACATGCCCGCCATATTTGAAAGTCTACACACTGACGCACCAAAACTCGAAAAAAAACATCCTTCCCCATAACCCAACCTAACCAAGCAATTTACAGTGCTGTGAATAGGCATGCCCAAACTGTCCAACTTTCCTTCGCTTCTTTCAGACAGTCAATCAGTCTATTATATGGATCGCTTTGTTTCTAATAACTTTTTTTTAGTATTTGAGGGACTTGATGGGCTCAGATATCAAACTGCGTTAGTTATTAAAGTCTATTTCTTCATCGTTGCCACTGCATAGTCTTAAAAGTAATCCAGAGTCAACACAACACTGAAAACAAGACATTTCTCACTAGCCTTGTCACTGAGAGGCCCAGAATCCTTCTGTCAAAACTCGCTGCCAGAAATGCGCAAATGCGCATGCACAGAAGGTTCTTCAGACCAATTCTCATAAAAAACTGTATAAGAAATCTTAAAACATGTAGAGTGAAAGCATAAATGTGGAACAGCAGACACTGATGATTAGCAAAAGGTCATTTTGACAATCACATAGTAACACATGAACTACTTTGCACATCGCAGCAATGAGTTCTGCGGTCAGTCCAATGTTTACTCTTGTCATGAAAACAAGATGATCAACTTAGCCAAAACTAGGCTCTCACCTCTGTTCATTTACGTATAGCACCTTTGGGAAGCATTTGCACAAATATTGCCATAGAAAGTGTCTTGGTTTGTATCTGTCTATCAAACTAAATAGGTTTTATCTCCCAACTCAGGCACTAGCTACCTCATTCTGCATATTGTCCGAAAATGGGGTCAAAAATTGTCTTGGTTTGTACCGTTCTATCATTTTATATAGGTTTTATCTCCCAACTCAGGCACTATCTCACTATGCATATTGTCAAAACTTTGTTTGCAGGATTGGAATAAGTTATTTACAGCAACGCGCGTATATGGAGGGAAATGGACACCGCCATCTTATAGAGTGGGAAAAATAGAAGGGGATAGAATATAGTTTAAGATGTATAGGCCTTATAAACACCACTAAATGACGAAACTTTCAAATTCAGTCGATGAGCTTGTTTACCTTGCGAAGAAAAACACAACACTGACCCACGAACGCACTTTTGCATTCGCGAACTAGTCCTTGTATCATTACGCGCTTGTCAAAAGGATATTTGGCTAATTATGTGTCTGCTGGTACACATTTATGCCTTTAAAGTCTTTTAGTAATGCTTTTATACTTCATTTACATATTTTAATATTCATCTATACCCTCATATAGAATCCTGTGCATCGAGTGGTTCACACTTTCTTGGCCAGCCACAGGTTGAGAGCTCACTAGCCCGTTCATTTCGAGCTTGAAAGCCGGTGAGAAATGTTGCGTTTCCAGTGTTGTGTTGATTCTGGGTTCTTTTTAAGACTTTTACAGTGGCATCAAAAAATAATTGGACTTTAGTAACCATCCCAGTTTTATATCTGAGCCCATCAAGAGCTCCAAGGTGATTAAAATTGAAGCAATCCCAACAGTACAAAGAAACAACGAAAGTTTCATGTTTCCGGATATAAAGGTATTTGGTTTATTATTTTACAGTGTGAATGCAACTCTGTCTTGCTGTACATACCGTAGTGGAGAAAATGTGTCCCGGGGGGTGTTGGGGGGCTTGCCCTCCATCAACCCTCCCCTCAGACAGTGCCCTAAGGGCAAGCCTATTCATGGCAATGTATATTGATATATTAGGTTGGTTTATTGGTCAATATGTTTTTTGGAGGATTGGAATGTGTGAATTCCCATAGAGTTTTGCCAAAATGTGGGTTGGATTCCTGCAGAGTTTTTGATTTCTGGCGCGTCAGCCTGTAGAATTTTAAAGATGACGGTTACATCCATACAGTTTCATTGGCTGATTTTAAACATTTTTTGTGCAAGTTTTATGCATTTTTTATTGTTATTTTTCTTATTTAAGCTTGTTTTACCCCATAATTTCCCTGATATACTTCATGCCCTCCCCTGCTAACAGGACAATCAAATCAAGATCGTAAATGGAGAAATGGTACTCGATCTCCTGAATGATTCAATCGCAGAAGAAACAACACCGATAATCAATGAAATCATAGGATTTCATGCAGAAAAACATAATCTTTTTCGACTTAGTCTCTGGGAGGGTGTGTCACTCTCTGTAACAATTACCACAGGATTAATACAGGAACGCTCCTGTGAGAAAGTTGGAAGGCATTCAATGATGGAGTCACATATGTAAAGATAACAAACACTTGAAAAAGATAAGGAAAAAATGCAATATCCCTTTAAAAACCATAATAATTGAAATGTATATGATTAATATTATTTGTGTAGTTGACTACTCTTTTCTTAGCAGACTACAGACACACTTGCCATGCCCACTTCGCTGATTTCTTAACAATACATATCCACTTCTACTAGCAACCAAGTTGAAATTGAAGCTACCTCAGAGTTATCCTAGAAGAAATGCTCATATGACTGCCCCTTTGAATAGATTTACTAAGTTTCACAATGAAAGTTCCTTAGGCTTCTTCACTCATTTCTATGTATTTTTTGTTTGGTGGCTGGTTGAAACAATGCCTATAGACCAATTCGGTGCGACGTCACGTGTTGGAGTCGCCATTCCACTTGGTGAAAACAAACCCATCGCTCGCAGGTACCTCGCTATCAACGTGAAGGAAAATGGCGTATGAATTCTCTGATTCTTCAAAAACCGTAGAGAAAAGGTGATATGAAGCAAAACTAGAAGCTGTGTAGCTAAAAGAGTAATCATACCGAAATCTGAATTGACGATCCTTTGAAATAACCTAAAATTGAATATTCTGACATCTACGACTATTCTATCAATAAAGCAGATAATAATAATTATATAATAACATTATTTGCTACAGTAATGTATGACGTTTAGCTATATAAGGTATTTTTCTGTGAAATCA
>NW_020870128.1:761315-763815 GCF_003789085.1 Penaeus vannamei | reverse complement strand
CTTCGTTATGATGTCTAACAATAACAAATTAAAAGCTTTAACAGGACAAGGAGCATTGTATACATTTTGCCAAACAATGCTATTAAAAGCATGGTAGACACCATTCCAGTTAATTCTAGATTTTAAGAAGACTTGTCTAGTTAGCGTAAAATTTGGCATAGGGAAGTCCAGCTGGATCTTACATGCTAGACTACAGTGGTCGGAAGAACCTATTGGTGCGATGGAGTCTACATCAACTACCCCTCTCACATCAGTTAGCAAAAGATCCAAAAGATTGCCACTCCTGTGAGTTGCACCACGGACTAACTGCTCACACCCAACCACATCTGCAAAATCTAATGCAGAAATGCCATGTCGGTCAGTTAGGGACACAGAATTAAGCCAGTCTCGGTGGTGAGCATTAAAATCACCTATAAATATAAAACAAGATTTAATATCATTCTCTTGAATAGAAATGTACGAAATCAACAAACAATCATAAATACTGTCAACAGAGTTAGGACTTCTATAAAGACTAAAAATGTAAAAAATTATTAAAACGACTACACACTCTCACAACCATGTATTCGTGACAACCACATTCATACTTTGTAAAACGATTAGCATTAAAACCAACTCTAGAATATAAACACAAACCTTGGGCTCGAGGCATGGAATTCCTACATAGCAACAAGGGTTTATTAAAATTGGGTAAAAGTAACTCTGACGTGTGCCTCATGTCTGAAACCAGAGTTTCAGCACAACAGATAATGTCAAATTTTGCCGAGATAACTGCAAGTTCATTCAAATTCCCGTGAAGGCCACGAATATTACTAAAAAGTAAATTACAATACTTTGGATGGCAAGGACCAGGATTCAATTCAACAACACCAGACAACAAAACAACAATTCCACATAAAAATAACAAAAACATAAATTTGAGAAAGAACTCAATTACACAAAACCCAGAGATTCTTAGCACCCCCTGACCACTGAAGGCCTGCTGGGGACTGGGGGCCATGGCTATATCGACATTCATGATTGTAATAAGAAAAGGAGAAAGTAAGAAAAAAATGTGAAAAAGGAAGGAAAACAAGAACTGCAGGGATGTGCCTTCCTACAATAGGGAGATGGCTGAATTCAGGAATGTTGGGCACACAACTATGGCTACAATTCAGAGGGTCCACCTCAAGGATGCTGTTGGTAGCTAAACTACTCATCCGTCTTTGCTATGGCAGCAGGGATACCTAGAGCTCTTATGACATGAACACTCATACGCTTATTGAGGACAGACAATAAATGGTGGTGTTCAAGTGAGAAGAATTAAGGGGGGCATTTCCTCCACACCCTGGGTTCTCAAAGCCCAACCAAGCTGCTCATCTGCTCATAGACCGTTGGCAAGTAAGGCTTTGCTAAGATATACCGCTTAGCACCTATTACTGGTCAGGACGCAGCAACGGTCACCATCTCCAGGGAGTAGCCATTGCTATTTCCAGCAGACTCCACCCCTTGGTAGTGGAAGTTACTCTTGTTGATGAGCAAATAATGGTATTGAGACTTAAAAGAGACGTAAAAGAGATGTTCAGCGCCAAACTTGTATCTGTCGCAGACAGTTGTCCTTGGCGAGATATTTGTATTGTTCTGGGTGACTTCAATGCGGTATCTGGCTTTGATCGAGCTGGCTATGAGATGTCTGTCGTTCCCCATTTCTTAGCAGCTGATGCCGGTAGTGAGAATGGCCTCCTTTTTCGGGACTTTGCTAGGTCCCAGAAATTGAGGATTTCTGGCTCCTGGTGCCAGCACGCAGACCCGCATTCTTGGATATGGTACTGCGATGTGAGTAATGCAGCCAAGGAGATCGACCACATACTTGTTAGCACTCGTTGGAGGATCTACCAGAAATGCAGGATGTGGCTACCCTCCAGGTCCACTTCAAAACTCCCCAGCGGTCCAATGATCATCCTAGGGTGTTTCATTTGGACAGGCTGAGGGAGGAGTGTGCCTTTGGATTTCTGAGGCAATCTCTGATCTTTTCACAATGCTGGACAGTCTGACAGACCCTGTTCTTCTGTGGGATACCTTCAACCGTGAAATGCTTGATGCAGCTCAAGAGGCGATTGGTGTACACCCGAGAGCAATACAGAATTTCATCTGGCAAGAGACACTGGAAGCTACAAATGCTTGTCGTGCAGCTCGTCTGATAGGATCGGGAATTGCACCGTTCACATGTGTGCAGAACTTGGACTCTGTTAAGAAGGGACAAGTACAGTTTTTTAGGAGTCTTACAGAGGAGGTATATGGCCATTTCTTAGTAAATGACCATTGTCCTGCCTACCAAGCCCTGAGAAAGCTGAACTCCAAGCCCTCTTCACAGGTGACAGTAGTTCGCTCAGTAAGTTGTCAGATTGTCTCAGATCCTGTTGCAGTGCGGTAACATTGGGCTGAGTATTTTGAGCAGTTGTATCAGTTAACTTGGATGTGGGGAGTGCCGAGATTCCATTGCCCGGACCCACCCATTAGT
>NW_020870128.1:738815-756315 GCF_003789085.1 Penaeus vannamei | reverse complement strand
TACTGTTTTTTGTGGGTATAATGAAAATAAAAAAGATTTCAGAGTTCTATAGATTATATTTAACTGATTATTAAAATATCTAACATGTTTCATTATACTTCAGGAAGTATTGGATTACATGCAGAAATATCATCTTGTGCCTGATCTCATAACCCTTGGCTGCCTGGCTTTGGGTTACCACCGCTTGCATGACGCAAAGAACTTTCTGAAGGATATGGACTCTTTGGGCTTCAAGTTAGTAATGGAAGATGTTATACCATGTTTTTTCTGTTCCTTGTTTATATTAGAATATACATTTGTCTTTAGGATCTTGATTATCAATGCTGTTCATAATTTATTATTATTGATTTGATAACCCTAGAGTCTTCAGTATTTAAGCTAGTCTATTATTTGTTACTCTGTACTTCCTTTTAGCAGCATTGGTTCATTATTAGTTCACTGTAGGGTAGGATGCCACCATCAGGCTGTTTGCACCAGTATACATACCAGTCTGTAGGAAAAATGAATGATTATAGAAGGTCAGAGTGTGTGTGTGTGTTGGTGATAGTCTGTATGGAAAAAAAAGTAATGGTATGGAGTAGGTATGGCACGATTTAATCAAGCAAGGCATGTTTTTAAATACCTGCAGAGTATATTTCAGGTTCACAAATTAAATCCTTGGCTTAAGAATGTACAGAATTTCATTCCTTTGTACTATCTGCCAAAAATTAAGGCCAGGCATTTCCAAAATTAGGGTGAAATGAAATTTGAGTATATTGAAGTTCATTCAGATTGTGAGACCTGTCAAAGTCTCCATCAGAAACAAAGAAGAGAAAGGAGCTTGAGTATCTGATATTAAATATTGGTACTGAAAAATTGATACAGAGATCAAGATTTATTTTTGGAAAGCTACAATCCAAAAACTTTCTCCTTCACACATCTTTAAATATAATAATTTTATAGTGCACCGGGGTAGTCCAAAAGAATAGTTAATCCAGAAGCAAGAGTGAGTTGGTGAGCTAAGGTGAACACTCAGAAAGTGCTGTCTTTACTAGGGACACGGTGCAATTTATATGCCTCCTCCTACTGTTGACCTAATACCAATGAGCTTTTCCTTTGTAGAATGGGCTTACCATCAATTAGCAGAGTGATAAATAACAGCTAGTTGCATTGATAGCTCTAGAAAACGTGATTGACCCTGCAGGTTGCTACATTGGGACAGCATCCCAGTCAACTAACGTACATGTTTCAATCAGTTTCTTGTACGTGATTGTTTTATTTATATACTTTTGTATATATAAGTCAACTAGCATACATGTTTCAATCAGTTTCTTGCACTTCATTGTTTTATTTATATACTGTTTTGTATCCTTGTATGTACTTAATTTTTCATTCACCTCATGCTGTGCAGATAACAAAATATATTTTACTTTTTCAGGCCAAATCTAGAGATAATGACATCTCTGGTGAAAAATAGTTTAGTAAAGACAGACTACTATTTTACTGTGGAGATGCTCTTTGAGATGAGAGACAGGAACATTGTCCCAGATGAATGTCTTATCAACATCCTTGAGAAGGCTCGAAAGAGAGCACGTGATATGATCTTGAAATCAGTAAGTTTGATGTATATTTGAAAATAGAAGTTTCTATTTATTTGAGATGAAATTACATCTATGACTTGATATCAGATATTTGATAGTCACTACTTGTTAGACAAAGAATGTGAGATTAAAGATAATATGTTCTCCGATTTTAGGAAGATATTTGTGATTCTGAAGATAATTATATAATATTTCAATTTTGCTATATAATACTTTACAAGTTAGTGTACATATCATTCTGATTTAGTGTTTTCACCCCTTTTTTCATAGGAAGAAGATGGTGATAACTTCAAACAAAAGAATAAGTTGAAAGGAATGAGGCTCTTCTTGCTAGAATATAAAAACTGGCTGAAAGCATCAAGTATGCAACTCCCAGACCACCCCTGGGCACAGTACAGAGCAGCAACAACAACTCAGAGATGATTTGTTATTGGATCATCTTATTGTTGTGTAGTAGTGTTTCCTCAATAAAATATGTTATTTCTTTAATGTAATGTAAGATATTTATAGATATCTTACATATTATTCTTGTACAGAATCCGATTTACCATCAGAGTTTTTGAAATTACAGCTAGTCATAAATATATGATAACCAAGATGATGAATACCTTGATTTTATTGGCCTTGAATTATTGTCCCATTTCTATGTGTTTCCGTACGAGGTAAAATGATAGAGATCATCCTAATATTTATTTATGATAATGTTAATGAGTTATCAGCATATTGATCAAACTAAGCTTACTTTTATTGGTTACTATATTTCAAAAGGTATTATTTTACTCTGAAGTCCAATGACATTTATTACAAAATTATATTAACCCATTGGCGCCGGGTGTCACGTACGTACACGCCATGGCTGTTGTGGACCAAACGCCGGGGGCATCATGCCATGCCCATTCCCGCGCTACTGGCTCGTCGGATCGAGCCGGGCGCAAACAGGGGAAACTGCCAGTGCGCGCCAACAACCCGGCGCATACGTAAAGACAAAATTTTTACCCGTCGCTGATGGGTTAATAGCTTTGGCAAGTGACTGTTATGACTTGCTTTCACTTTTCTGACACCAGACTTATTTTCATTTTACTGAAAAGTAGGACCTTTTGATTTTGAATAAAGTAGTTGTAGAATTGCAGGATACCATCCAATCATATTGCTGAGCAAAGCAGGAATCAATTTTAATCACCCTGGACAAAGTGACAATCCCTTGCACCTTGCAGAAATAAGGGTTTTATTCACCCTGGTCAAAGGGGGAATCCCATGCACCTTGATATCCAATATGCCACCCAATAAAGAAGATTTTGGATTTATTCACCCTGGTCAAAGGGGGAATCCCATGCACCTTGATATCCAATATGCCATCCAATAAAGAAGATTTTGGATTTATTCACCCTGGTCAAAGGGGGAATCCCATGCACCTTGATATCCAATATGCCACCCAATAAAGAAGATATTGAATATCTTGCCACTGAAATCCAATTGTCCTGCTTACTTTCAATCTATGCAATGGTAGAAAAACCCACAATTCACAAACTAGATTTACTGTAACATATGAGTTAACACTTTCACTTTGATGATTACAATAATATGAAGATGATAATGGTATTAGTGATAATTATGATAATAATGATAGTGATGATAATAATAACAATGATAATGGAAATGATTATGAAAATGATAATGATATCAAGATGAATAGCAGCAACAAAAACATTAGCAAAAAGAAGAAAAATGATAATAATAATGATAGTAACATATTAAAAAGGATAACAATAATGATGATGATGATGATGCTGTTGATAATAGTAAAAATGACAATGATAACAATAATGAAAGGTTATGATAATGATGAAAATAAAAATGAAACTGATAATAGAGAAGAAAATTATAATGATAATTATAAAAGTAGTAGTAGTAGTGTGGTATCAGGAATAATGATAGTGATAACAATACTGAGTATAAGATAATAATGATAATGATGTCAATAACAATGATGACAATAGTACAATAACAAGGTAATAAGAACAATGATGATATTGATAACAACGATAGTTATGATAATATGATAATTATAATCTTAATAGTAATAATGACAATAATGATAACAGCAACAGCAATATTAATGATAATAATAATGATAATAATATTATTAATAGTAGTATTAGTAATGATAATGATAACAATGATGACAATGATAATAATGGTAATGGTTATAATAACAGCAATAGTAATAATAATGGTAATAATCATAGTAGTAATAATAATAATAAAGATAAAGATGATGATGATAATAATAATAGTAATAATAATAATAATAATGATAATAATAATAATAATAATAATGATAACAAGAACAACAACAATAATAATAATAATGATATTATTAATAATAATATTTACTATAATAATTATAATAATAATGATAATAATGATGATGATAATAATAATAATAATAATAATAATAATAATAATAATAATAATAATAATAATACTGATAATAATAATAATAATAGAAAATAATAATGATAATGATAATAAAAGTGATAATAATAATAATAATGATAATAATGACAGCAGTAATAATAATAATGATAATGATATTAACAATAATAATAACAATAATAATAATAATAATGATAATAATAATAATAATAATAATAATAATTATTATTATTATTATTATAGTAATAGTAATAATAATAATAATAATAGTAATAATAATAAAAAAATAATAATGCTGATAACAATAATAATAATAATAATAATAATAATGATAATAATAATAATAACAATATTGATAATAATGATGACAGTAATAATAATAATAATAATGATAATTATTATTATTATTATTATTATCATTATTATAGTAATAATAATAATAAAAATAACATTAATAATCATCATCATGATAATAATGATGATGATGATACTAACAATTCAAATAATGATAATGGTAATAATGATAATCATAAGAGTAATTATAGTAATGATAATGATTGTAGAAAGTTATGAATGAGAAAGAATAGCTTCACAATACAAGAGATGTATTTGACCGGTTTCGAATACATCTTCGTCAGGGATACATGTACTTCTGACGGAGATATATTCGAAACCGGTCAAATACATCTCTTGCATTGTGAAGATATTAATTTTCATTCATACCTTTCTATATTTGTCAAAATGAATACGGTTCAATGATAATGATAGTTTCAATAATAAGGCTAATGATAATAGTCATGGCAACTAAGAGGAAGATGATGATTATAATCATTATTATAATTATAATGGAAATGATAATAAGATATTAACAGAAAAAAACACAAGGAAGTAAGAATAATCGCAAAAATAATTATTTAAAATTAATCGGCACGAATCGGTTGTTTTCGCCATTCGTGCTGATGGCGCGGAAAGGTCTATGTCTGTCTTGATTACGGTGCCATTGCTTAGCGAGTTCATGTTGGTAAATATACCTTTAGTACATTGTGTCATAGAGGGCATTTAGTGCTCCCCCGTTTTTGTTTTTCATTGTATCAGCATGAGGTATTTTGAGTCATCCTTGATGAATGTGGTGCAAGAGACCTACCATTAACTCATTTCCGAACTTGTTTTATTTTCTTGACTGAAGAAGTAAGAAACGAAACGAAGCGTCATTTTCTGTAAACGACTGCCTTGTCTTGAGTCTGTCTGATTAGTTGTTTAACAGAATTTGGACGGAAGAATTGCAAACAATCGTGTTTTCAGCATGTAAAGATTTTTTTTTTAGCCGCCCAGGCCTCGGACTTGTGGATGGAATGGAAAAAAATTCTATTCAATGCAAATAAGGGAAGGAAGGAATTTTTGTCTACTGGAAGACAATTGGGAGTAGGGAGATTCAGGTCTGACAATATTTTCCCATGTAAGCAGGTTTAACTCCTATGTTTAGCTAACGATACCTCTATTTTATAACATTTATGGGTATTCAAGACAGGGTTGACTACAACTGATATGCATTAGTGCTTGATGTTGAGTATGTCTGACATGTTATCCTGCAGTATATATGGGTTGAGTCTTTGTTAGGTGGGAGTTGGGGCAGCAGCCCCCATGGGAGGGTTGCAAGGCACAGCCCCCTGCATTAGACAATATAATGATTCTGTGTATATCATGGTAATTGTTGAAGACTGCGACGCACCCTCGCAGAGACTAAGTCGAAAAAAATTGGTGTTTTTTGCAGGAAATCCAATGATTTCTTTGATTTTTGGTGTTTTCTTCAGCGAATGAATCGTTCCGGAGATCTAGTACCATTTCTCCATCGACAATCTTGATTTGATAGTCTTGTTAGCAGGAGAGAGCATGAAGTATATCAGGGAAATTATGGGGGTAAAACAGGCTTAAATAAGAAGAATGCAGATCAAAAATGCGTAAAACTAGCACAAAAAATACTTAAAATTGGCCAATGAAACTCTACGGATGTAACCGCCATCTTTGAAATTCCTCGGACTGATGCACCGGAAATAAAAAACTACGGGAGCCCAACCCACTTTTCGGCAAAACTTTACAGGAATTCACACGTTCCAAACCCCCCAAAAATGTATTGACCAATAAACCAAACTAATATATCAATATAAATTGCCTTGACTAGGTGTGCCCTTCGGGCACTGCCCAAGGGGAGGGTTGATGGGGGGCAAGCCCCCCAACACCCCCCGGGACACATTCTCTCTACCTCGGTATGCATGGCAAGATAGAGCTACATTCACACAGTAAAATAATAAACCAAATACCTTTATATCTGCAACCGTCAAATTTTGTTCACTTCCTTCTACTATCTGGATTGCTTCAATTTGAATCACTTTTTACTGTATTTGGAGCTCTTGGTGGGCCCACATATTAAACTGGAATTGTTACTGAAGTCTATTTTATCTTCTTTGTCACTGTATAGTCTTAAGAATAACCCAGAATGAACACAACAAGTCCAACGATGTGGGTCTGGGCGTTGGTACCAGGAGCCAGAAAACCTCAATTTCTGGGACCTAGCAAAGTCCCGGAAAAGGAGCTGTTCTCACTACCGGTATCAGTTCCTGAACCATGAGGACCGACAGACATCTCATAGCCAGCTCGATCATAGCCAAATACCACATTGAAGTTACCCAGAACAATTCGAATATCACGCTGGGGACACCTGTCTGACGCAGATGCTAGTTTGGCGTATAATATCTCTTTCATATCAAGTTTACATACATCGGTAGGAGTGTACACAGCAATAAGAGACATGAAGCCAAATGCTAGCTTCAGTCTCATTACCATTATATGCTCATCGACTGGAGTACTACTACCGAGGGCTAGAGTCTGCTGGAGATGGCCATGGCTACTCCCTGGAGATGTTGACCATCTCTGCGGCCTGACCAGTGATAGGTGTAGCCACCTACACTGATCGTGCCGTTGCCAGGTCTTCTCACCTCTGAGAGAGCAGCCACCTCCACTCTCCGCTTCCCCAGTTCCCTCAACAGCAGAGGCACTCAATCATCTTGACGCAAAGAACGGACGTTCCAAGCCCCCACCCTGACTTCCCGCCTGAGTTTTAGCCTTGGGCAGTCACTCCGGGCTGATGCCACCTCTGCCACCCCTGCCGATGCTGCTCCATATAAAAGGGGGCGGCAGGCTACGGGACCCATCATCCACCTGTGGGGCTCCCGAAGGCTTTCCCCCGCAAGTTTCACTCCAGGCTGGTGACTACCAGAATGCAAGCGGGACAAGTAGGTTCCGTTCCCTTCCTGTGTCCCGGCAGTCACCCTCCCAATGCTGGGTGGGAGGAGCATTTCCGTTTATATTTGACACTGCCAATGAGGTTTATCTGGGGGGAGGAGGACTGGCAAGGCCCACCTCCCCCGAGCCTCCCATTAACCCCAGGGGGCCTAGGGGCAGGAGTTGGTACAGGGCCAGGGCGTGTCCACACGCCGGTGTGCCATGACCCTGTACCTCTAGGGCCTCCTGCTGCTCTGAGATCCCCCACAGTTTAGCCTGGGACCACAAGGTACCCAGTTTCCATGGGAGGCCACGAGGAGGCACTGCAGAAGTCTCGATGATTGAGAGGCTATGCACTGGCATGGGAGGCTTATGCGTAGTTGCTCCCTTCTTCGCACTAGGCTAGCCAGCTGTGGCAGCTGCAAGCGAGAAGGCATGCAAAGCACTTAACACTATCAAGGCTATCACACCATCGCTTCACATCACCCTGAGCGTGAATGCCAACAAGCAAAGAGGATGCATCAGTTCCTGCATAGGGTTAGTTAGGAATGGACATGTGGAAGTGGTAGAATAGAGGCAAAAGTGTATTTATTGCGTATGTGCACCAGATTGGACCAGTTTTTAAATATTATTATTATTATTTATTTTTTGTCATATGTATGATATTGCAATATAAACTGATTATTCATCAAAGGTATACATAACATTGGTAATTGTTACCGATAGCGACACCCCCTCCCAGAGACTAAGTAAGAAAAAATTGATGTATTTCTGTGGGAAATCCAAAGATTTCATTGATTCTAGGCATTGTTTCTTTTGCAAATGAATCATTGAGGAGATCAAGTACCATTTTTCCAATGATGATCTAGATTTGATAGTCCCGATAGCAGGGCAGGGCATGAAGTACATTAGGGAAATTTTGGGGTAAAACGGGCTTAAAAAAGAAGAAAAAGCGCACAGAAATGTGTAAAACTAGCACAAAATGCTTAAAATCGACCAATGAAACTCTACACCAACTATGAAATTCTTCAGACTGATGCACCAAAAACTGAAATCTCTATGGGAACCAACCTACCAATTGGCAAAATCAACAGGAATTTACATGTTCCAAACCCCCTAAAAAAATGTACTGGCCAGTAAACCAACCTAATCTAACAATTTAAGTTGCCATGACAAGGCATGCCCCCCAACACCCCTTGGGAGGCATTCTCATTGCCTTGGCACGTACGGCAAGAGAAGACTGCATTCACATTGTAAAATAATAAACCAAATACCTTTATATCTGGAAATGTCAAACTTTCGTTCGCTTCTTTCTACTGTCTGGAATGCTTCGATTTTAATAATTTTTTTCATCATTTGTATCCCTTTCATTTGGGCTCAGATATTAAACTGGGATGGTTACTAAAGTCTGTTTCTTATTTGTTGCCACTGTACAGTCTTAAGAATAACCCAGAATCAACACAACATTGGAAAAGCAATATTTCCCACGGGCGTTATGCCACGAAATGACTGGCTTTAAACCTTGGGCTGGCAAATGAAAGTGTGAAACGCATGATGTGCAGATAATTCTAAATAAGTATAGATAAATATAAAAACACGTAAATGAAGTATAATAACATCAATAAAATACTTTAAAAGGATAAATGTGTAACAGCAGTGATTGATAATTAGCCAAATATTGTTTTGACAAGAGTGTATTAACACATGAACTACTTTGGATATCGCATTAAGGAGTTAAGCAGTTAGTGTTGTGTTATTCCCAGCATGGTAAACAAGAAGATTGATTTAGAATATGAGTGGTGATATGCAAGAGATTTTATTTTTTTTTATTCTTTTTTATTTTTTATTTTTTTTGTCATTTAACGGTGACTATTTAAGCCACTTCAGCTTAAACTATGTTGTATCCTATTCTATTTCTTCCGCTCTGTAAGATGGTGGTGTCCATTTCCCTCATCTACATGCGTCACTGTAAGTAACTTATACCATAACATTTGCTGTAGCAAGTCCCAAGTTAACTGTAAGTAACAGGGAGAGTTCCAAATATTTTTGGCCAGAAGACTAGCTAAGTGTCCTTAATAATATCCTTTTTATATTTCAGGATTTAAACTATAGTTAAAAGAACAGGAGAAACAGAAAATGTCTAAGTTGGAGAAAATGCAAATTATGGGCATTAGGAGCTTCGGCCCGGAAGAACCCAGAAAGATCCAGTTTTTTTCACCTCTGACACTCATCTTAGGTCAAAATGGGTGTGGAAAAACAGTAAGTAGTTGTGTATTTAAAATGTATGATGATGTTTATAATATGAACCATGATCATTTAGACACAAGGTTTTGATATTGATATTTTCTAATAGTATTTATTTTACTTTTCCAGACTATAATTGAGTCATTGAAATACATCACAACAGGTGATGCTCCTCCAGGCTGTGGAAAAGGAGCATCATTTGTCCATGATCCAAAGTTAGCAAAAGAAGTTACTGTAAGTGTTTGTAGTTGCATGATGAGTCTATCAATCATCTATACATTCATATATAACATGACTATATTTATATGCATGCAGCACTATCAAGATTAAGAAAAGATGATCTATATCAAAAGTATGATTGACATTATAATGGTGATTGCCATCACCATGATAAGATAATAAAATCTTGTAGTTCTTAAATAAAAGTTGTAGATTACATTTGTTGTGGCCCATTTTAGGTGCGTGGTCAGATCAAGTTGATGCTGAAAGACACCAAAGGAGCAACTCTTGTAACAACTCGTTCCTTGGAAGCCACACAGAAACTGAAGAAGATTGAGTGTAAGACCATAGATGCAACATTGCAAAGGAGGCGGCCAGATGGCAGTACAGATGCTATATCTAGGTGAGGAGATAAAGTAAATTTTTGTGTTACCATTAGGTGAAAATAAAGTGTTGTTTGAAATTCATGAAGTGTTGTGTTGTGGAAATTGCTTATTCATGGGTAAGTTTATAATGTTGTGATACAGTGTGCATTTGTTTAATCCTACACAGGCAGTCCCAGAATATTCTGTGTTGCACTCATTTCAGTGACTACTGGCAACTGTTTAGCCTTTCTGTCAGGGCATTTGCTGTGTAAAGCTGGCCCTGTCTACTTTCCTGCTAGAGCAGGTCATGACGTGTATATATGTACTGTCATAAAGTTTAGGCTTTCCATGACGCCTATAGCCATGTACATCAGTAAATTGTCAAAATCCTCTCAAAACTTTATGGAAAAGAGTTTGTAGGTGCAGAAAATATTTGTAGAGGTCTGAATGATTTAAGGCCATGTCCTTGAATATGATCTTTGATATGTGAGCTATAATTTCTATTAAATGTCTTTCACTGAATACTCTGTGATAGTAGGTGTATTAATAGGTTTGAAAACAAGAATGGAAAGTAAATGAAATTAATGAAAACATGATTAATGCCTCTTTTTTTTCTTTTTAATTAATTGGGTTTTATTCTAAATATCATGTCTGTTTATCCTTGGTTTGCATTAATTATCAATATATATGTGTATGATTAATTTATCCATATTGATTTCAGTAAGTGTGCTGACTTTGAAGCAGAGATATCAAATGCCTTGGGTGTATCGAAACCTATCTTGAACAATGTTATATTTTGTCACCAGGAGGAATCAAATTGGTAAGATGGAAAAGTTATAGCATTCATTGTGACAAATTTAAGAAAGGTAAGAATAGTATGAACATCTTCACAGCACAAGGAACATATTTAATCAGAAATCAGAAATGCATGATCCATGTATTCTTGATATAGATTAAATTGACATACATCAAATACAGCTATTACTCCATTAAAATGTTCATTCCCATTGATATTTTTTTCTATTTGGAAAAGAAGCTAATTTTGTAATGACATATTTGAATATATATGCTTTATCAAAAAGTTATTAATGTTATTATTATTTTATTTTTTATATTTTTTATAAAATTGTCATAATTACAATACACAATCAAATACAAAAATTAATGAAGAATTGTTTTATACATGGATTGATTTTGCACAGGCCTCTGGATGAAGGTAAAAAAGTGAAAGAAAAATTTGATGCCATATTCAATGCCACCAAATACATCAAATGTCTTGATACAATACGTAAGCTGCGTGCTGAAATGAAAACGAGTAAGTAACTTATTTATCATATGAAAATGCTTGTCAGTGAGAAACATGTATGTGGTTTGAAAATATAACAAGATACAAAGTAATGTATGGTTCTTTTGAATATTTTTATTGCTTTGGGAATTATTTTAGGATACATATATTATATACTAGGATGAAAATATGTCTTGCTTGACAAATTAGAAATAATCAATATTTGAAGAGCTAACATTGATATTACTGAACAATTTTTTAAAATCTCAACTAAAGCTTGAATATTCCAGAGGTGAAGAACATGCATGAAGTCATTGAAAGCCTCAAAAAGTGGCGAGATGAGGCAAACCGAAAGCGTGTTGACTTGAAGGAGTCTTGTGAGCAGCAAAATAAAATTAAGGTTCAAAAAAGTAAACTGAAGGAAGAACTGGAGCCAATTCGAGAACGTCTAAAGGAAATCTGTGACTTGGAGGAGAATGTTGGCCGTCTGAATGGAGAGCTGAGTAAGTTTTCACTGTTAAACTGTAACATGCCTCAGAATTCATTCATTAGCCAGCAGTATGCCTCTTAAGATCCAGACATGCATTTTAAATTCAGGTTTGTTGCCTATAGGGTCCTTTTTATCCTCTACAGAGCCCCTTGCAGAAATATGTGCTCTACAATAGGAGTAAAAACATATTTGTACATTCAGAAGTTAATTTTCATGTCTCTTCTCTCCTTTGTTTGAGTGAATCTTATCCTTAACTTACTAAAATTAATATGAATATTATCTGAAAGTTTTTACCTTTTCTTGTTGCAGATATACAGATACTTTGCCTTGTTTAGATGTTAGATGAATTCATCCATATGAATACCAAGATATACAACCATACTAAGATAGGAGGGAAAAATGTTTCTAAAGGTTCTTCAGTAAATTTCATTACCCACTGGAAAGACATGTTTATGTAGTTAGTCTTTTTTTGTGAGCAGAAGCATATGAAAAATTACTGGTTCTTTGGGATGAAAATTTTGGAGTGTTACCCATATGCCAGAATGAAATTTCTCTACTAAATGCCATTATATTTTTTTGCTAGATATTTCCAGTAATGGTAATAAAAATTTAAATGGCAAGAGATATCACAGATAACATGTTTGACAAGGAAACTCAACCCATTTTTGTAAGCATGCTTTTCTCTTCCCTCTTAGTTGGAGAGAAGCATAAGCTTGAAGCCCTAAGGCAGAGCCAAGCAGACCTGCGGGCGACTCTTTCAGAGCAGCTGGACTGTTCGGATGAGGAGCTGTACCACATGATACAGGATTTCCAGAAAAACTTAGAGAGCATGGAAGAGGAACAGGAAAAGGTAAGGAGGGTGGTCTTAGTGTGAGATTGAAAGGAGGGTCCTTATTGAAAGAGTTGGTTATTTCAGGAAAAAGAGTAAGAAGACCAGATATTGGGGGAAAGCATTCAGTGAGCAATATTTTGTATTTGGTCAATTTAATGTAAAGGTGCTGTTTTTGCTTGCGCCATAAACTACTATAGTGGCAAATATTATTTTTGTATCAAAGTACTCTTCCTGACTGGTGTGTATAGCCAACAACGAAAGTATTGTTGCCATGCCAGACCTAGCTCGAAGATGATATGCCCATCTTGCCCTGAAAGGAAGCCCATATTCAAACAACCAGGACATAATTAAGAAGGTTTTAATGTGAGGAGGAGGGAAATATGGAAATCAGGCAAAGAAGTGCAATAATGACTGAAATAGATATGGAGAGAGAGAGAGAGGGGATTGCTTTATCCCTGTTTAGTTGTTAATTTGATGGATATATTGGAGACCTGCTTGAGAAACAAGTTATCGTATATTATTTAGAAAATAATTATCATCAAGTCTTATCAAATCGTTTTATTTAATTCCTTATCATGTCTGCTATATAAAAAAAAAACTTAGATATTGTTGGAAGTGACTATTCATATTAATATTAGTCAGACAGAAATAACATTTGTTTGCATTATCCCAGTGCCGTATATTAAGGGGACTGTCTGTTTTTTGTTTTTTTCTTCAGTTTATTGATTTTTCTTGCCAATTTTGATGAAATGTGCACACTTTTATTTAGACTCTAGCAAGATCTTGGAACTGAATTTTTTTTTCGAAGTTGCCCAAACAGCTTTTGAATTATTGTCTAATAACAAAAAAACACCAATCACAATCATTTTGAAAATTGACAGTTTCAAAAATTCTATAAAATCCAGGAAAAAATACAGGTATTCTGATGTGAGTTTTAAATAGATTTCGACTCTGACTTTGGAAAAAAAAAAAAAAAAAAAAAAAAATTACATGCATGTAATTTTTACAAGAAGCACAGGAAAAAATTGCAAAAAGTAACTGCCAAAAGCACAAGATTTTTAATCCAGCAACAAAATGAGCCATAAAATCTTAATTTGGAATAAAATTGTTTTTACAAGAATTTTTGAAGACTACAAATTGTAGGTAATGTTTCAAGATATCAGCATTTTTTTTTTTTTCGTATATTTTCATAAATGTTTTGGTATTAACAAAATTAAATATAAGAATAATCTTCCTATAACATAATCCTCTATCATTTACCTGCATCCCGAAGTATTGCAGAAATTCCTAGCAAGTAATAGTATCTCACTAAGCGACATTTGTTATGGTAGGGTCACACTGAGTTTTTAGGCCTACATTGACCATTTTAGGAAATTTCTCTAAAATCTCCCCAAAATAACACTGGTATTCTGATTTAATTTTCGAACAGAAAAACCTTTTACGTAGTGCTTTTATGAATTACTTTTTTTCAGTCATAACTTAGTTTTTGGTTTGTGAATATTTTGTATGGATGACTTTTGGAACAACATAAAAAAAGACAAGAAGCACAGGAAAAAAGGCACAAACAGAATCACACAAGGACTAGATATATCATTCAGCTACAAAATGAGCCATAGAAAGTCATTTTTGGACTAAAATTGCATATGCTACAGCTTTTGAAGACTACAAAGGGGCGTCCTTGAGTTAGGGTGTTTCTTGGTTTACATTGCGCACTTGAGTTGGGATGTTTCTTGGTGTACACTTTCTCTAAAATCCAAAAAAATAATACAGCAATTCTACTTTCATATCTGAATAGAACAATCTTTCATCTATTGCATAGCAGATGCACATTTTTCAAATTGGACCGACTGTTTTTTGTTTTAATATTTTATGTTGACAACTTTTTGAACACCATAAAAGGGGCCATGTTTTGTGTATGATACTTTTACAAAAACAAATGAAAGTATTGCAAATCCTAATTGCATTATGTAATAGATCTAATATTCAGCTACAAAATGAGCCATATTACTTTAAAATCGGACTGAAAATGGGTGTGCTATGCGTAAAAGTGTAAAGTACCAAAAACGCAATATCTTTCTTCTTCATTTTTTTTATAGCATGGATAACAAATAATGTATGAAATAATTGTGTTTGATATAAACATCTATTATTTCCCTTTATTGTTATTCTAATATAATACTGGTAAAAAAAATGACCATTCTCAAGGCCAACAAATATCACACTTCTGCCCCTTCTGACTGCCTAGAGGTGGTCAGAAGGGAAGTACGCATGTATTTTTGAGGTAATGTTCCCAGCTGTTGTAACTCTATAGGATGAAACACCTACCTTTCACACCAAAACATCCGTGAAATAATGACATACAAATAGAAGGCAGTGTATATAAGGTATATGAGTATATACAGATCATTTCCATGTATTCCATGATCTTATGTTTATATATATTGTTACTTGCATTTGTTTGTTATGTTTGTCTGATAATTCAAAAAGTTATGAACAGATTTGAATGAGATCTTTATCAGAGGTGTGTTTGAGCCTTTCTTAGAGGCCATGACATTTTGGTGGTGATCTGGATCCTGATTCGGATACAGGATTTTTTTTTTTTTTTTTTTTTTTTTTTTTTTTTTACGAACTCAAAAAGTTCTGGACAGATTTCCATGAAATTTTCACCTGTCTTATCCTAACTTTGATTCCATAAACTTTTGGTGGTGATCTGGATCATTTGGCAAACCTACACCCCAATTTGGGGAGGTGGGGGGGTTTGCATGTTCAAAACATGAAACAGATGAAATGCAATCAAATCATAAAGAAAAGAAAATACTCCATAGAAATGGCATATCACTTTTATATTTTTATATACAAACATACTTTGTTATTGTTTTTGGAAGGTAGATCTCATATTATGTGAAATTTTATAAGCTTTCAGAAAACAATCTCACTATTTTATGTCTAATCGTTATGTCACAATTGCTAATTTTATGAAAATAAGCTTGAAAAACAATTTTCAGGGGAGATTCAGAGATCCTGAAACTCTTTGGAAATGCATTTAAATCAAATTCAGCAAGAAGGATGAAGAATGGGAAAAAAGACGATATATTATTCAGGCACACAAATATTACAGTGTGTGTGTGTGTATGTGAGAGAGGGAGGGGGATGCAGATGCTAGCCTTGATAGGATGGGACTGAAACATAGGACACTCACTCTTTGCTTTGCCTAGTGAATCAAGATCAAGCCCATCCTCTTCCACCCTTTCCTAACTATGTCCAGGTTGTTTGAATGTGGGCTACCTTTCAGGGTAAGAAGGGCATGATATCTTCAAGCCAGGTCTGGCAAGGCAACATTGCTTTTGTTTTGGGCTGTACCTTCATAATGATGAAGTACAATTGTTGCATTTGTATTAGAACCTCTATAATGTTGAACTAAAATCCCTTTACCATATGCTTTATAATGAAAAAGAAAATTATTTATGTTACATACTTTTTATAGGGATAAAGTGCTTTTTTACTTGTTATCACATACTGTATGTGGTAAGGGCTCTCCTTGCATTTGTTACGTAGTGTGAAGGACCTTTTTTCATATATTCATTGTTTTTATCCCAATATTTATTGTATTTTACTGATTACAATGTTGTTCCCATTTTCACTTGTAGGTAATGTCTCGGATGCAAAGCATTCAGAGAGAGAAGGAGAAGAATCAAACTGAGATATCTAGGACAGAAAGACTTCGAGGAGAGTATGAGGCAGCTTACAAAACACAGCAGGATTACATCAAGGAACGAAACAGACAGATGTCAAGTATTACCAAGGAATTTTCCTTTGCAGGTGAATGCCAGTTTTCATTTAAAAGCAGAGTCAAAGTTTTTTGTGTGTGAAATCTTAATTTGGAAATTTTTGATACTGCTTTATTGTGAACGTTTAATTGTGTTGGTTTAACCACCTGTGCCAACAATGAGGCACCTGATGTGTGGAAAAATATTTTTCAAGAACTGGGAAAGACAAAAGAAAGAGTGACACCCACCCATCAGCTTTTAAGTGTTGTGAGATGACAAATATCAGCAAAATAAAGGAGGAGAATCCTCACATTCAAAGAAAGCATTTTTTATTTGTAAAATTACAAATTTTCTAGTTCCTTGTTATAATTGAAAGGTTAGATAAGAACTGGAAATTAAGGGAACAACACATTATTAAAAAAAAAACACATTAGAGCCAGACTACATTGTACGGTAACAGCAAGACCTTGCAACCTGCATTTTAGCATAATTGCCAGGTTGGGTCACACAGGTCTGCAGCCTTGTCCTCACTACTTACCATCAGCTGTCTCTCGATGATTCAGTACCGAAACCTGATTGGATGACACAGACACCTCATGGCTCGCTCATTGGACTGCAGGCTCCCCTTGTTCCCAGATTGCTGGCACAGCTTAAGAGTACTTAAGGAGGCCGTCGCAACGAAAATTTTCAAAAATACTCGAAAAATAAAAATAAACCTCCTGTAATCTAGTGGGCTTTGGCAATCTCGTGACATAATATTTTTGCTAGATATGTAAAATTAAAGGAGTTATGACTAAATCTCTCTCCCGCCCCCCTCTCCGATGTTTACATTGTCGCATCCATGAAAATTTACTTGACAAATTTGTTTTTTTTTGTGTATTTTTTTCGGTTTATTTTGGAATTCTCTGGTAGCTAGCTGGCAACTCTGTTTACCCATCAGCTGATCGTCAAGCCTGTGGCTCTGGGAGACAAAACTCCAGAAAATCAGAGAGGAAGGTTGTCA
>NW_020870128.1:731315-733815 GCF_003789085.1 Penaeus vannamei | reverse complement strand
TCAGATGAAATCCAATGGCTCATCCTGATATTGATGTCATTTCATTTTGGACAGGAGCATTCTTCACCCTTATTCTGCTCATCTAAGTTTCACAGATTGCTCCCTCTTTATCACACGTCTAGACTTCTGTGTTGAAACTTGAGTGATTTCATTCTAGAAATTGGTTATAGTTATGTTATCATTGTCATTGGTGTCCTCGCTGTTATCATCATCATTATCATTGTCATTGTCTTCATCATCATTATCATTATTATTATTGTCATTAATGATATGATGGCCATGATGTATTATGATGATGATAATGATAATGATAATTATTATTTTTATTATTTGAGACCTTTTAGGACTTTTTACCATATTCAGGAAGCGTAAGCATGCTGATGAGTTTGAGCATCTCCTAGAAGCTATTCCTGATGACAACATTAAGAATAAAGTTGATGCTTGTGCAGATAGCCTTGTAAGTAAATTAAAGACATTATTATTTGTTAATGATTTTAGATGATTTGTATAAGATATCTGGAAATAGTATTGCTGATGTCTTCTCTAGTAAAGAATAATTGCAAGTAATGACAAAGTCAATTTATTAATGCATTCCTACTTCATTTTCCAGTCAAATAATTTTTTTGAAAATTTCAGCGAAGGCGTGTTACTGAACTCAGACAAGAAATTGAAGGACTGAATAAGCGTAGAACCCACCTGTCTGTGAGCATAAAAGGACAAAAACAGCAGCAGAGTCGTAAAGAACAGGAGATCAGAGGTATGTATAGCACAAGTTGATGATAATACAGGAGGTATTTCTTTGTTATATTTTTATTAGAATTATTTTCTGCTTCTACTATCCTCTTTTCTTTCTTTATTTCTTCTCCTCCTCCCCTCCTCCTCCTCCTCCTCCTCCTCCTCCTCCTCCTCCTCCTCCTCCTCCTCCTCCTCCTCCTCTCCTCCATCTCCTCCATCTCCTCCTCCTCCTCCTCCTCCTCTCTCCTCCTCCTCCTCCTCCCTCCTCCTCCTCCTCCTCTCCTATTCCTCTCCTATTCCTCCTCCTATGCCTCCTATGCCTCCTCCTATGCCTCCTCCTCCTCCTCCTCCTCCTCTCCTCCTCCTCCTCCTCCTCCTCCTCCTCCTCCTCCTCCTCCTCCTCCTCCTCCTACACCTCCTCCTCCTACACCTCCTCCCTCCTACACCTCCTCCTCCTACACCTCCTCCTCCTACACCTCTCCTCTCCTCCTCCTCCTCCTCCTCCTCCTCCTCCTCCTCCTCCTTCCTCCTCCTCCTCTCCTCCTCTCCTCTCCTCCATCTCCATCTTCTTTTTCTCAACCACCACCACTGCCACCACGACAGCCACCTCCACAACCACCCAATAACCACCAACATAATCACCACCACGACCACCACCAAAACCACCACCACAACCACCACCCACCAACCACCACTACAACCACCACCACCACCACCACCACCATCAATAATACCACCACCAATACCACCACTACCACTACCACCATCACCATCACCACTACCACCACCACCACTACCACCACCACCACCACCACTACCACCATCACAACCACCATCACAACCACCACCAATACAAATACCACTACTGCCACAACCACCACCACAATACCACCACCACCAATACCACCACCACCACCACCATACCACCACCACCACACACCACCACCACCCACCACCACCACCACCACCACCACCAATACCACTAGCAACACCACCACCACTACTACCACCAACAATACTCCCAACAATACACCACCGCTACTATCACCACTGCTACCATCACCACCACCACCACTACCACTACCACTACCAACACCACCACTACCACTACCACACCACCACTACCACTACCAACACCACCACACCACTACCAACACCACCACCACTACCAACACCACTACCACACCACTACCAACACCACCACTACCAACACCACCAACCAACACCACCACTACCCACCACCACTACCAACACCACCACTACCAGTACACCACCCCCTACCACCACCCCACACCCCTACCACACTACCAGCACACCACCCCTACCACACCCCTATCAATACAAATACCACCACTGGCCACAACCACCACCACCACCACCACCACCAATACCACCACCACCAATACCACCACCACCCAATACCACCACCACCAATACCACCACCACCAATACAACCACCACCAATACCACCACCACCAATACCACCCCACCAATACCACCACCACCAATACCACCCACCAATACCACTACCACCACCACCAATACCACCACCACCAATACCACCACCACCACCACCACCACCACCACTACTACCACCAACAATACCACCACTGCTACTATCACCACTGCTACCATCACCACCACCACCACTACCACTACCAACACCACCACTACCACTACCAACACCACCACTTACCACTACCAACCCACCACTACCAAACACCACCACTACCAACACCACCACTACCAACACCACCACTACCAA